>JAKSZT010036119.1:3425267-3607948 GCA_026826555.1 Tolypeutes matacus | reverse complement strand
GGTCTATCCTGGAGAAAGATCCATGGGCACTTTAGAAGAATGTATAATCTGCTGAGTTTGGATGCAGTGTTCTGTATATGTCTGTTAGGTCTAAATTGTTTATCATATTGTTCAAGTTCTCTGTTTCCTTGTTGATCTTCTGTCTAGTTGTTCTATCTAATGATGTGAGAGGGGTGTTGAAGTCCCCGGCGATTATTGTAGAAATGTCTATTTCTCCCTTCAGTTTTGCCAGAATTTGTCTCATATATTTTAGGGCACCCTGGTTACGTGCGTAGATATTTATGACTATTATATCTTCCTGGAGGATCATCCCTTTTATTAATATATAATGGCCTTCCGCATCTCTTATCACTTTTTTGCATTTGAAGTCTGTTTTGTCTGATATTAGTATAGCTACCCCTGCTCTTTTCTGTTTACTATTCGCATGGAGTATCTTTTTCCAACCTTTTACTTTCAGCCGGCTTGTATCCTTGTGTCTGAGATGAGTTTCTTGTAAGCAGCATATGGATGGCTCATGTTTTTTTATCCATTCTTTCAGCCTGTATCTTTTGATTGGGGAATTTAATCCATTCACATTCAATGATATTACTGAAAATGCACTATTTATTTCCTCCATTTTATTCCTTGGTTTTCATATGTCATCTTATTTTTGTCTCTCTTTTTACTCTTTTGGTTATCCTTTCTGCTTTTCTTTCTTCTATACTCTCCTCCAACCCTCTCTCTCCTGTCTTTTTCGTTCAGGTTCTAAGGCTTCCTTGAATATTTCCTGCAAAGGTGGATTCTTTTTTGCAAACTCTCTTAGTTTCTGTTTGTTTGTGAATACTTTATATTCACCTTCATATTTGAAGGACAGTTTTGCTGGGTAAAGAATTCTCGGCTGGCAGTTTTTCTCTTTCAGTTTCCTAATTGTATCATACTACTGTCTTCTCGCCTCCATGGTTTCTGAAGAGAAATCTGCACAAAGTCTTACTGGACGTCCTTTATATGTGATCGTTTGCTTCTCTCTTGCTGCTCTGAGCATTTTCTCTTTATCTTTTACATTTGACATTCTGAATAATATATGTCTTGGCGTAGGTCTATTTGGATTTATTCTCTTTGGGGTATGGTGTGCTTCTTGGACATGAAAGTTCATTTCTTTTGTGAGAGTTGGGAATATTTCAGCTATTATTTCCTCAAATACTCTTTCTGCCCCTTTTCCTTTCTCTTCTCCTTCTGGAACTCCAATGACACGTATGCTCTTGCGTTTTGTGTTGTCATTCAACTCTCTGAGCCCCTGCTCAATTTTTTCCATTCTTTTCTCTCTCTGTTCTTTTCTCTCTTCAATTTTAGTTGCTCTGTCTTCAGTATCACTTATTCTTTCTTCTATCATTTCGAGTCTGCTGCTGTATGCTTCAAATGTATTTTTGACTTCACCTATTGTGTCTTTCAATCCCATGAACTCCGTTACTTTTCTGTTCATGATTTCAAATTCTTCTTTACGTTCACGCAATGACTTATTGATGTCATTGATCTCTTTAACTATATTCTCTTTCATCTCATTAATTTGATTTTGGAAATGTGTGCTCATCTCACTGATTTAGTTCTCTCAAATTCTGCATCTCTTCTGGGACATTGCTGTATTCCTTTTCTTGGGCCATGTCTTCTATTTTCTTAGTATGTTCCATAATTTTTTGTTGGTGCTTAGGCATCTGATTAGTTTGTATTTTACTTAGATGCTCTATCTCTTTCTCTTTTATGGGCTTTTTGTGTCAGGCGGCTGTGAGTTACCACCGCTCTTTGATTTTTGGCTCAACCTTGATTGTTAGGATTGTTCTGCTGGTTGCTCAAAACTGGGCACTGGACCCAGAAACGGTTTTAGAGTCGTTTCCTAGGGCCTTGGGCAGGGAAACTATAGAGGCCAGGAAAAGACTCTCTTACTTATTAATTTTCTTATGTGTACTTCCTTCGTCTGCCAATAGATGGCGCTTGTTGGCTGCTCGCAAATCAATGCCTGATTGGAGTGTATTTGTTGTGACACAGACCAGATCATGTGATAGAGCTTCCTGTCTGGGGGCTAGGAGCCCTGTGATTCAAACTTTCTGAGACAGTTCTCCAGACTTCTCTCGTAGTGTCCTCCTTTTCCCAGCTAGGAAATATTTCCACTCCCTTCTGAATCCTCAACAATCAGTCCCTGTTAGTAGAGGAGGAGATTTGGAGGTTTGTATATCTTTAGCCCCTTGCAGGCTCCAAGGCAAACAATGCACAGCCCCACCCAGCCTGGAAGGGCTCTCGGGACAGGGCAGACCAAACCTGGGAGTCCAAAGCAGGGTCAGCCCCAGGCTCTCTCTCCCCTCTCCCGTGGTGTCCTCAACAATTAGTCCAGGCTAGAAGAGAGGGAGGTTGCGAGGATCCTATTTCTCCAGTCCTTTCCGGGCTCCCAGGGCAAACCGCCATGTGGAAGGGTCCGTGTGGCTCTGCAGCCCAAATTTCAGGTCCGAACCTGAGTCAGCCTAAGGCTGTGTCCCTCTCTCTCCCCTTTCTGGGAGTGGCAGATCCCTGAAGCCCCCTTTGTCTGTGGTCGCAGGCCCAGGTGCCCGAGAATTCTGAAGAGTGTGGAGGAGGGTGCCGGCAGCAGCAGAAGCTGCTACTTGCAACTCACAGTTCTGTAGTCGCGATTTCCCTCTTCTGTCCCTCTCTCTTCTGGGTAGTGTGCAGCCTTCACCTGCTGTCCTAAACCCTAGAAGATCTTTTTCAGGGCTGTTTCAGCTTGTCCTCTAGCTATTTTTCTGGAGAAGAGATTCCCGTGTCTTACTAGTCCGCCATCTTCTAGGTGCAATGGCCTTTTTTATATCTTTGGTTCATTCATTCATTTATCAGTGAACAAATATTTATTCAGCATCTACTATATGTCAGACACGGTGCCACAAATGTGATCTAATCAAGCATGGCCTCTGTCCTCATGGAGCCTACAGTCTAATGAAAGCCAGAGATAATTAAAACAGTAACAATACAGTGTGGTAAATGATATGATAAAACATGTATATGGACCTGTAGCATCACATAGGAGTAGCATTTAATCCAGTTTTCCCAGGGGCAGATAAGTCAAATCCAATGGACACACTTCTTTGTCTTTAAATTTTTCAACCTTTCAGCAGATTTGACTCAACTGACTACTCTGTCCTTCATAGCACATGTTCCTCCCTTAGCCTCCAGGTCATCACAGACTTCTACTTTTCTTGTATATCATTGGCTGCTTCTTCTTCATCTCTTTGCTCAATTTCTCTCCCCTTTCCAATCTCCAAATGTTAGAGAGTTCAGTTCTCTTCTCAAAAAATTCTCTCCCTAGGTCCCATGGCATTAAATGTCCTTTAGATATTAATGGTTCTTTTTTTTTTTTAAGATTTATTTATTTATTGCCCCCCCCCCACCATGGTTCCCTCTTATGCTCGTTATTTTGCTCCCTGTTTCTGCTTGTCTTCTTCAGGAGGCACTGGAAACCGAACTCGGCACCAGGAACTGAATCTTGACCTCTCGCATGGGAGGTGAGTGCCCAATGGCCTGAGCCACATCGGCTCCCTGCAGGCTGCAGCATCTGCTGGCTTGTGGCATCTGGCTTGTTGTGGCGGGTTGTGGGCAGGTGTGGTGTGTGCTCACCTTCTTTAGGAGGCACTGGGACCTGAACCTGAGACGTCCCATGTGGTAGGCAGGCGCCCAACTGGTTGTCATATCCACTTCCCATTGATTCTTTTTTTAAAAAAGATTTATTTAATTTATTTATTTCTCCTCACTTGTTCGTTGTTTGCATTTGCTGTTTGTTGTGTGCCAGTCTTCTTTACAGGAGTCATCGGGAATCAAACCTGGGACCTCCCTCGTGGTAGGTAGGAGCTCAATCGCTTGAACCACATCCACTTCCCGCCATTGATTCTTAAATTTATATTTTTTACTCTTGATCTCCCCCCTGAGCACCAGACTTCTATAGGCAACTGCCCATTTAACATCTTTACCTATGTGTCAAATAGACATCTCAAACACAATGTATTTAAAATGGATCCCTCAAATTCCCTCCAAAAACTGCCCTTCCTCTGATTTTTCCTATATCAAAACAATATATTGTATATCTATTTGCTGGAGCTAAAATCTAGCAGATATCTTTCAGTTCTCATTTTCTCTTACTTACCTCCAATTCATCATCATGTTCAGTCAATTCTACCAAAATAGAACTTAAATCTATCAACTTCTCTCCATCTCCACCACTACTCTAGTGCAAGCCACCATCAACTCTTTCCTTCTAACTCATCTGCCTGCTTCCACTTTTGCCTCATTCTCTCTGCAATCTATTCTCCAAACAGCAACTGGAGTGATTTTTTTAAAACACAAATCACATCACTCCACTGCTTAAGATACTTCCATAGCTTCTTATTGATCTTAAAATAAAATAAAAAATCCAAATTTCTTACTGTGACCTATAAAGGATGTTTGATCATGGATGATCATGATGTTGCCTGTTTTTCCACCCTCATCTCATACCATTCTCCCTTTTGTTCACTATTCCAGCCTCACCTGCCTCCATTCTATTCCTCTTATGTGCCTAGTCCTTTCCCAGCTCTGGGCTCTTAAGTGTAGTTCCTTCTATCTGGAATGTTCTACCTACCCTCAGCATTTCTCCTGGCTAGCTCAAACTCATCCTTCAATATTTGCTTGAATATCACCTCCTCAGAAAGGCTACTCTCACCACGCTTTTTAAAGTGACCTTGGTTTCTTCACATTTTTTAATCACACTCCTAACATTTATTTGTTCCCATGTTTATAAACTCTATGAGAACAGATGTCTTGATGTCTGGTATATTCTTGGGTCTCCAGGGCCTAGCACTGTGTCCAGCACATAATGGGCACTCAATAAACACTAGTTGAATAATTGCTATGGGATAATATTTTGATATTTTGACCTGTGGGTATTCCCCCCAGTATTCCCTATTATTTCATGAACCATAAGGCATCTTTTTTCCAAGGGAAGATTATTACAGCAGAATGCAGGGAACAAAAATGTTTTGAGTTTCATAAATCTAAGACGTCTGTATTTTCATAAGTCTAAGACATTTGTATTTAAAACATTTTTAACATAACATACATTTGGTAGATTATATAAGCAATCAGAGTCACTGCTTGACTAATAAATATTCGTTAAAAGAATTAAATTTTTTAAAAATTGGAGGGAAAACAAGAGAGCTAGACATTTGTGGATATTCCTGTGGCAGATTCCAACCTCTTCTGCTTTGCTTTCGTCTACTACAGAAGTAATAAGAGAAACACTTGAATATATAGCTTTAGAATTACAGCAGTCATCTTGCATCTGTGAGGATAAAAATTTATCCTCACAGATGCAAGATGACTGCATCTGTGAGGATGCAGGACAAGAAAACAGAAAAATGTAGCCTTGAGTAGACAGCTTAATCCTGGACTGCCTATCCCTGAACTTATTGGATAAGACAAAGACCTAACTTATTTAATCCACTGTAATAGGGTTGTCTATTATTTGCAGCCCAATATATTCATAATGATAATATCCCAGATATTTGCAGGCCCCAAGGGTCAAAGGAAACTTATTTCTCTATTCCCCCAATGAACTCCAAGTAGGAGCAAGCCTTGTGAAGTTCACCTGTGTCTAATATGGACCAGGAGCCATAGAATAGAGGTGGCTGCATGGAGTATCCAAGCAGAAAGCCTGTAACAGACTCACAAAATTTCCTTCATGCCAGTGCTGCAGAGAGTCTTAAAATATTTCTCATTAACTGATGAGGAGCATTGATAAAGAGGAAAAAAGAGTTAGAATTGGAGAGAGGGAAACCAACCATCCCAGTTTGCCTGAAAGTCCTGCTCCAGAGCAACCTCTCAGTCCTGGGCACATCGGGACAGTTGGTCACCATATTTGAAGGGACTTTATTACTGCAACAAGTAGGAGACACAGTTCCCTAAGAATTTGCTGCTAAGACAAGGAGGACACAGAAGCACTTGAAGGTCAAGTGGGTATGAGGGTATGGATAGATGTTGGATGTTGATATGTATAGATGATAACAACTGAGACCCCACTGACTACCATCTTAGAACTTCTTAGGTCCCTGCAAACATAGGCACAACCTGGGCAAGATGTCAAAGGGACTCTGAATTGACTGAAATTACCCAAATTGAGTTTTAATTTCTATTACCCTGCAGAATTGGAGCCAAAAAAATTAAGTTCAGTTTTAGAAAAATTAAGTTTCTCACATACCTGAGTTTGTGGACCAATATTTTTTTTTTTTTTTTTTTTAGAGTGATTTGTTTTTATTTTTACAGTGATTACCTGTCATATAGTTTTGCTTTGATATTATAGCCCCCAAACCGTGGACCAATATTTTATAACCTTTATGAAATAAGTATATGATTTAAAAGTTGAAGGAGGAGTAGGAATCAGCCAAGCCAACAGATAAGTATTTAGATTTCAGGGCAGAGCATACTGTGAAATAAGCACCAGGGATGAGATGAGCACAGTTGAAAAACTGAAAGTAGGTGAGGATGAATTGTAGATTAAAGTCAGGGGAATGGTGAGAGATGAACATAAAGAGGTAAACAAGATTACATAGTTGAAAATCATGTTAAGAATTTTGGGCTTTATCATAAAAGCAATGAGAAATTCCTTAGGACAGTGCTATTCAAAGTGTGGTCTGCAGACATCAGCATCAGCCGGGAGCTTATGAGAAAGATAGATTCTCACACCTCACCCCAGACCTGCTAAATTAGAACTTCTGGGGTGAGATCCAGGAATCTGTGTTGTAACAAGCCTTCTTTGTAATTCTTATCCATGCTAAAGTTTGTAAAGCACTGGCTTAAGAGATAGCATTAACAAGACTTGGGAGGTGAGAGAAAGAAAGGAATCTAAGTTGAATCCTATGTTCCTGGTTTAGGAAACTGGTAAATGGTAATGCTTCTCACTGAAATGGGAAACACAGGAAAAGAAAGTTTTGGTTGTATTTTTTTTTTCTTCAGTTTTTTACATGTACATTTTGAAGTGCCTAAAGGGTTCCCAAGTGAAAAATATCTAGTAGGCTTTATGGATCTGTAGCCTGGGAGAGAGGTCTGGGCTTGAGAGAAGGACCAGGGAGTCATAAATGGAGAGAGGAAAGTTGATGCTAGAAGAGTGGATGAGATAAGTAAGAGATTGTGCAAAGTGAAAGGGTCAGAGGGTCCAGGCCAGAGCCTGGTAGACTTGAAGAGACACTGACTTAAAGACACTGACTTTAAGATGAACAGAGGATTTCCGTGAAGATTGTGGACTAGAAAGACATGGGATCTCTTCTCTCCCAGGAAAATAGCTCTTAGAGGCCATGCAGAAAGGGCCTGGAAAAAAAATCTTCTAGGGTTTAGAACACTAGGGGAAGGCTATACACTGCTCAAAAAAGAGAGGGTCAAAGAAAAAGAATTATGATAGCAAAACTGTGAGTAAAAGCAGCAGCTGCTGTTGCCGGCAACCTACCCCACACTATAGACACCTTTGAATTCTCAGGCTTTGGGGCCAGTGACTACAGACAAAGGGGGTTCCAGGGATCCACCTTCCCAGGAAAGGGGAGAGAGAGGGACACAGGCTAAGGCCGACTCAGCTTTTGACCACCATATTTGATCATCTGAGTTCCACAAGCCCTTCCAGGCCAGGTAGGGCCACGCCATAGTTTGCCTTGGGAGCCAGTTCAGGACTAAAGAGATCCAACCCTCTCAATCTCCCTCTCTACTGACTGGGTCTGGTTGTTAAGGATGCAGAGGGGAATGGAATTATTTCCTACTCGGGAAAAGGGAGGGGACTGCCAGCAAAGGTTGGAGAACTGCCTCTGAGAAAATTTTAAATACAAGGCTCTTAGCCTCCAGGAAGGAACCTCTATCACATTAATCCAAGATGTGTTGTAGCAAACACACTCCAACCAGGCTTTGAACTGAGGGGGCTTTCAAGAGCACCATCTGCTGGCAGACTAAACAAGTGCATGTGAGGAAAGTTAAATAAGTGAGAAAGGTTTTTTCCAGAATTTACAGCTTCCCTCCCCAAAGCCCTAGGAAGAGGATCTGCAACCCATTACTGGGTCCAGAGCCCAGTTTTGAACAACTAACAGGGACAATCTTAAAGACCCAGAACAGGTTGAACCAAAAATCAAAGAACACAGCCTTCTGCCACTAAATCTCTACAAAAGAGAGAGAAAGTGAGCATCTGAGTAAACTCACCATCCTAATCAGATGCCTAGACAGCAGCAAAAAATTATGAACAAAGAAAATGTAAGACATCAAGAAAAAGAATATATCAAAGCCCCAAAAGAGACAGAGGGTTTGAGACAACTACTCAACAAGATGCACACAAATTTCCAAAATCAAATCAATGAGTCGAAAGACAATACAGCTAAAGAGATAAATGACATCAAGAAAACATTAAGCAAGCACAAAGAAGAATCTGAAAACCTGAATAGAAAAGTAACAGAGCTCATGGGAATGAAAGACAAAATAGATGAGATCAAAAACACATTAGATGTTTTCTTTTTAATTTTTAATCGTTTATGTTTTCAATTATTAAATGTACAAAATAAAGTTTAAAAAGAACTTTAAAAAAACACACACATTAGAGGCATACAACAGCAGACTTGAAATGACAGAAGAAAGAATAAGTGATATCAAAGACAGACAGCTAAAACTGAAGAGAGAAAAGAACAGAGAGAGAAAAGAATGGTAAAAATTAAGCAGGGGCTCAGGGAAATGAATGAAAACACAAAATGCAACAACATTTGTGTCATGGGAGTTCCAGAAGAGGAAGAGAAGGGAAAAGAGGCAGAAAGAATATTTTAAGAAATAACAGCTGAAAATTTTCCAACTCTCATGAAAGAAATGACCTTACTTGTCCAAGAAGGACAGCATACCCCAAATAGAATAAATGCAGATAAACCCACGCCAAGACACATACTACTCAGAATGTCAAATGTCAAAGATAAAGAGAAAATTCTCAGATCAGCAAGGGAGAAGCAAACCATCACATACAAGGGAAGCCCAGTAAGACTTGGTGTAGATTTCTCATCAGAAACCACAAGAAGACAGTGGTATGATACAATGAGGATACTGAAAGAAAAAAATTGCCAGCTGAGAATTCTTTATCCAGCAAAATTGCCCTTCAAATATGAAAGCGAGTTTAAAATATTCACAAATAAAAGGAAAATAAGAGAGTTTGTAAAAAAGAATCCTCCTTTGCAGGAAATATTAAAGGAAGCCATAGAGCCTGAAAGAAAAAAAAAAGACAGGAAAGAGAGGCTTGGAGGACAGTATAGAAGAAAGAAGAGCAGAAAGGACAACCAAAAGAGTAAAAAGACAGACAAAAATAAGATATGACATATGAAAGCCAAAGAATAAAATGGTGGAAGTAAACAATGCATTTACAGTAATATCATTGAATGTGAATGGATTAAACTATCCAATTAAAAGATATAGGCTGTTAGAATAGACAAAAAAACATGAGCCATCCATATGCTGCCTACAAAAGACTCATCTTTGACCCAGGGATGCAAACCGGCTGAAAGTGAAAGGTTGGAAAAAGATACTCCATGCAAACAGTAACCAAAAAAGAGCAGGAGTAGCTATACTAATTACAGACAAAACAGACTTTAGATGCAATAAAGTTATAAGAGATACAGAAGGACATAATATATTAATAAAAGATACAATTGGGAAGTGGATGTGGCTTAAGCAGTTGGGCGCCGGCCTACCACATGGGAGGTCCTGGGTTCGGTTTCCTGTACCACCTAAAGAAGACAAGCAAGACAGCAAGCTGACATGACGAGCTGATGCAACAAGAAGATGCAGTGAAGAGACACAATGAGGAAACACAATGAGAAAAAACAAGCAGGAAGTGGAGGTGGCTCAAGCAATGGGCACCTCCCTCCCACATGGGAGGGCCCAGGTTCAGTTCCTGGTGCCTCCTAAAAAGAAGAAGAGCACACAACAAACAGACACAGAGTGTAGACAGTGAGTGCAAACGATGGGGCAGGGGTGGGGGGGAGGTTAAATAAATCTTAAAAAAATAAAAAAGAGACTATTAACCAGGAAGACAAAAGAGTTGTAAATATCTATGCACCTAACCAAGGTGCCCAAAATAGATGAGGCAAACTCTGGCAAAACTGAAAGAAGAATAGACATCTCTAAAATAATACTTGGAGACTTCAGCATACCACTCACATCATTAGATAGAACAGCCAGACAGAAGATCAACAAGTAAACAGAGAAACTTGAACAAAATGAAAAACGAGTTAGACTTAACAGACATATAGAGAAAGTTGCACCCAAAACTCAGCAGGTTATACATTCTTCTCAAATGCTTATGAATCTTTCTCCAGGATAGACCACGTGTTAGGTCACAATGCAAGTCCCAATAAATATAAAAAGATTTAAGTTATACAAAACACCTTCATGGATCATAATGGAATGAAACTGGAAATCAATAATAGAAAGGAAAGGTAAATTCACAAATGTGGGGAGGCTGAATAGCACACTCCTAAATAATCAGTGGGTCAAAGAAGAAATTGTAAGTGAAATTAGCTGGTAAATATATTGAGACCGATGAAAATGAGAGCACAACTTACCAAAATTTATGGGGTACAACGAAGGTAGTCCTGAGAGGCTATATTTAAAATCAAAGATTTAACTGAACAACTGAAGAAACGAGAAAAAACAGCAAACCACTCCCAAAGCAAGCAGAAGGAAAGAAATAATAAAGATTAGAGCAGAAATAAATGAAATTGAGAACAAAAAGCAATAGAGAAAATCAACAAAACCAAAAGCTGGTTTTTTAAGAAGATCAATAAAATTGACAAACCCCTAGTTAGATTAACAAAGAAAAAAGAAAATGCAAATAAATAAAATCAGAAATGAAAGGGGTGAATCTACAACTGTCCCCACAAAAATAAAAAGAATCATGAGGATATTATGAGAAACTGTACGTCAACAAACTAGACAACCTAGATGAAATGGACAAATTCCTAGAAATGCACAAACAACCTAAGCTGATGCTACAAGAAACACAAGAACTTAACAAACCAATCACATTTAAAGAGATTGAATCCATCACCAAAAATCTCCCAAGAAAGTAAAGTCCAGGATCAGATGGCTTCACAGGTGAATTCTACCAAGCATTTCGAGAAGAATTAACAAAAATCCTGTTTAAACTCTTCCAAAAAATTGAAGAGGAGGGAAAATTACCCAACACATTTTATGAAGCCAACATCACCAAAGCCAGATAAAGACACTACAAGAAAAGAAAATTACAGACAAATCTCTCTAATGAAAATAGATGCAAAAATTCTCCACAAAAATACTTGCAAATCAAATCCAA
Organism: Tolypeutes matacus; assembly: GCA_026826555.1. NCBI lineage: Eukaryota > Metazoa > Chordata > Mammalia > Cingulata > Chlamyphoridae > Tolypeutes > Tolypeutes matacus. The sequence goes on along the minus strand of JAKSZT010036119.1, from coordinate 3,596,586 downwards.
CAGTGTATCAAAAGAGTTATCACAACCAAGTGAGATTTATTTCTGGTATGCAAAGCTGTTTCAACATAAGAAAATCAATTAATGTAATATACTACATTAACAAATTGAAGGAAAAAAAACACATGATCATCTCAATTGATGCAGAAAAGATATTCAACAAAATCCAGCATTCTTTCTTGATAAAAACACTTTGAAAGACAGGAATAGAAGGGTAATTCCTCAATATGAGAAAGGGCATATTTGAAAAACCCACAGCCATACTCGTTCTCAATGAACGAAAGGTTGAAAGCTTTCCCTCTAAGATCATGAACAAAAGAAGGATGACCACTGTCACCATATGTTACTCAACATTGTACTGAAGTTCTAGCTAGAGCAAATAGACAAGAAAAATAAATAAATAAAAGGCATCCATATAGGAAAAGAAGTAAAACTCTCACTATTTGTGGATGACATGATCCTATATTTAGAAAATTCTGAAATGTCTGTAACAAAACCTCCTGAGCTAATAATTGAGTTCAGCAAAGTGGCAGGATACAAGATCAACACACAAAAAAGTACTGTGTATTGTATAATTCATTTATATAAAATGTAAATATAAAGCAATTTATAAAGATAAAGTTAGATTAGTGGGGCTAATCTAAATTTATCTAGCTCGTCACACTACAACAGTGGAGCTGGGGAAGGACTGCTAAGGGGTGTAGTTTTTCTTTTTGTTGTAATAAAATTGTTCTAAAATTTTTTTTGTTGCAATGAATGCACAATATTATGATTATACTAAAAACCATTGATTATATACTTTGGATAGAATATATTGCATATGAATATATCTCAGTAAAACTGCTTAATAAATAAATAATTGTGCAAGAATAACCAGAAATAGCAGCTATGTACAGCAAGGGAAGCGTAGAGAAATCGAAGGGTGAAGAATTTTCTTGTTAGTTTGTTTATTTGTTTTTTATTTATTATTATTATTGAAATAATGAAAATGCTCTAATGATGATTGAAGAGATGAATGCAAAATTATTTGACTAAACCAAATACCATTGATTGTACACTTTGGATAAATTGTGTGCTTTATTAATATGTATCAATAAAACTGATTTGTTAAAAAAAAAATCTGAACAGAGGAAAAGGAGCTGCCAATAGACACCTAGAGAAGTAGAAGGAAAACCAAGAGAAGTCAATATCAAGGAGAAAAGAAAGTCTTAAGAAAAAAGAAGTCATGACATGCTGTGAGAAGATCAAATTAAATAAGGACTGGTAAGTGTCTATTGGTTTAGATAGTAATTGGAGACCTTGGTTAGAACAGTTTCAATAGGGTGGTAGGGATGGTAAAAATAAATACGAAATAATTAAAAATAAATAATAAATAGAAATAAATATGAAAGTTGGTTTAGTTAGTCAAATGATTCTCAACCAGGGGTGATTTTGCTCTACAAGGGACATTTGGCAATATCCAGTGCAATTTTTGGTTGTCACACTTAGTGGGGAGGGATGATATTGACATTTAGTGGGTAGAGGCCAGAGATGCCTCTAAACGTTCCACAGTCCACAGGATAGTCCCCTACAACAAAGAATTATACAGCCCCAAATGTCAACAGGGCCAAGGTTGAGAAACCCTGATCTAGTCTAATTAAGTGTGTGTATTTTTGAAGGCAGCTATAATTATAAATTCCTTGGGTATGTTATAGAAGCCAGCTAAACAAGTAATAAGAGAATGAGAAACTCAAGAGCTCAAGAAATTCTATTTCCAATTTTACCACTATTATCTATGTATGTCTTTTAAATAATTTAAATATTTTATCAATTCCTTTTTTTCCATGTACAATCATCTTTATAATCTTCTATTGAACATGGTTACTTTTAGCAACTGTTACAGGGAATACATTCTTTTTCTAATTAGGTTTCTCCCTAGGGACAAAAAAGGAATTCAAAAGCACTTCTATAATCACTTAGAGAAATTCTGATACTTGCAGATGTAATGTTTCTGTATAGGTTTTGTTTTTTGTTTTTTGGTTTTTTTTTTTACAAATATAAGAAGTTTGGGTTGAGTATTCCACAATGTACAATCATTTGAATAAGAATAAAATGAATAAATTGAGAATAAATTGAATTCTTATTCAAACCCATAGGAGTAGACTAAGAGAGAGGAAGAAAGATGAAGAAAAACTAAGCAAAACATACGACTCCTGCAGTGGCCAGAGGGGCAAGAGCTGAAACTTGGGGCTAGGCAGCAAGACAAGGATTTTTTATTTGGTCTGATGAGTTCTCTGGGAACCACATTTTTTTCTTCCAAGTCCTAGAATGAAGTGCTCAATTAATATTTATTAAATAAAAATGAATGAATGCAGCCATGTCTATAAAATTCTGTGTATTAGAAGTGAACTTTGAGAAATGCCCTTGAGCATATGGGGCTTTGTTAGATAAGATTTACTCAAAGCACTTTCCCTCTTAACCATCCAATAAGATAAATTAACCATAGAAATAATAATAGCTATTATCTACTGCACACTTTCTATGAACTAACCTCTTTCATCTCTCTATTCACTGTCCTTCAACAACTTTTGCTGAGTGCCAGGAAAGATGTCTCTGTCTTTATGGAGCTCACATTCTAGTGTGGGAGGCAACACAGAAACAATTGCAATACTCTGGAGTGGTCATGGTCTGATGCCATCCCAGCATCCACACCCCCTTCTCCTTTCAGATAGAATCTGGTTAATGTTCAGGTAGCCACCACCTCCCTTGTGGCCCATGTGGGTTCTGACCTCATCTGCCTGTGGTTCTCTCCAGCATTCAAAAGGCACTATGGGAGATGTTTGTGTTGGATGTGGTAGGAGGTGTGGGAGGTGGGCAGCATGGGAATCCCAGTGGGTTCCGTGTAATATTTTGGGTAATCTAAACACCTCTTAAAATATATGTATATATATATAAAAAAAATAAAAATAAATTTCAAAAAAAAAGGCACTATTCCTCCATCAGAAGCAGCAGTTCAAATGCTTCTCACTGGTAGACAAAACTGAGCTGTAATTGTAAGCAGTGGCCACAAAGAGGCACCAGCAGCTCAATGAAACTTAGCAAGTTAGCCAGCACTCATTCAAGGCCCTGTAACTCAGATACCCTTCAATGTTACAAAGAAAGCGAAACCATTAAAGACTTTCTTCTCAGATGTAGAAAGCAATAATATTCCAAGAGACAGTGGGGTTAGGGAGATGGGGAGAGGAATAGCTCCTAATCCATTTATCCCTAAGGTGATAGATATTAACTAAAAGTGTCTCAAGAAACCTTATACATTCTCATCAAAGAAGAAATTGGAGCCAAACTTTCAGATTCTCAAATCTTACTCACCAATTTCTCCTAAAAATATACAATCTCAAGAGTAAAAGGGGAAGGGGAAGCAAAGGAGCCAAAAACTGTTCAATTGTAAAATGTGTATTTTATATTTGTATGTATAAATTGTATTTTTGAAATAACTAGCACGGAAGTGTTTGTATCTGATAGAAGTGTATGCTTGACATGGTAGGCAATAGATTTGTGTACCAACAAGATTTTACTGAAAAGGTTGAGTTCAGAATGGTAACTGTCCCACTGAGTCAGCCTGTTTTACACCACAGGTTTAAAAACTAGATGTCAATAGTTCCATGGAAGTGGAAATTCTAAAGAGATTTGTCAACCTAATTGGCCTGAATGACTATACTTTTCCATCTTGAGAAATAACTCAGTGTAGCAGATAGAAAAGTCTCTTAAAGAAATTGCTATGCCCTGGTGAAATTGGTTCAGAGTTCTTATGAGAGACTTGTGATGTTAAGATTGGAGAGCTTTTAGATAGTTGTGGATCATCTAATTGGAAGTTTGTACGTATAGGAATATAAGGAGGATTATGGCATTAAATGCCACTTGTTTTTTTTTTTTCTCCTACTGGGTGACAAAATTCTCATTTAAAACCTTACCACTCCTCTATATCACTTTCTAAGTACTTCTTGCAATTATCCAATTATCTTATTTGTTTATCAGTACTAAAGCTGTATGTCCTACACTATTAGCGCTCTGTTTGCCTTGGTCATCATTACATATCCTCTGTCTAGAATAATGCCTGGTACATTGTAGATACAAAATAAATGACCAAACCTCCTAAGTACAAGCTTTCTTTTATGCCTTCATTTTCAATAATTTTTCTTGTCTTCATAGAAACTTCAAATACCTTGAATATCTACTCCCCCAGACAATTTATCAACCTTCTTTTGGTCTTTCTCCATCTCTCCTATGTCTAGCTCCAACAGGTTTTAACTCCATGCTAAACATTTAAACTCTCTCAGCAAAATCCTTGATTCTCTTATACTCTTATATTTCCACTAAATCACCACTGAACACCAACCTACAAGTGAGTGTCAGGAAAAACTCTCCAAGCTGTCTAGATTTTATGGATCAATACAAATTCATAGTCATCCACTTCATTCTCATTTACTTTTCTGCTTCAGCTTCTTCTCCCATGCCTATTTACCACTATTGCAAGATTTCCTCATTAGAGTTGCTCATAGTATTTCCTTATTATCATTTTAATGCCTGGGTCTGTAGTGATATGTCCTCTTTTATTGCTGATTTTGGTTATTTATGTCCTCTCTCTTTTTTCTTTGGTTAGTCGGGCTACAGATTTATCAATTTTATATTTTTTCCCAAAGAACTAACTTTAGTTTCACTGATTTTCTCAATTTTTTTTCTGTTTCAATTTCATTGATTTCTATCTTTATTATTTTCTACCTTCTGCTTGCTTTGGGTTTAATTAGCCCTTCTTTAGTTTCTTAAGGTGGAAGCTTAGATTACTTATTTGAGATCTTTATTCTTTTCTATTATAAATATTTAATGCTATACATTTTCCCCTAAGCACTGCTTTAGCAGCATCCACAAATATTAGTATAGTATGTATTTCACTTTCACTTAGTTAAAAATATTTTTAAAAATTTTCCTTGAGATTTTCTCTTTGACCCATGGATTATTATGGTAGGCGGAATAACGACCCCACCCCCACTCCCAAGGATGTCTACATCCTAATTACCAGAGATGATGAATATGTTAGAGAACATGGCAAAGGGAAATTAAGGTGGCAGATGAAATTAAGGCAGCTAATGAGCTGACCTTAAAACAGGGAGGTTATCCTGGATTACCCATGTAGGGTCATAGTAATTGCAGGGGTCCTAACAGTAAAAGTGAGAGTCAGAGAAAGAGATGTGATGACAGAAGTAAGGTCAGAGTGATGTGATATGCTACTGCTAGCTTAGAAGCTGTAGGAAGGGAAACATGAGCCAAGGAATGTGGGTGGCCTATAGAAGATGGAAAAGGCAAAAAAAACAAAACAAAACAGAAAAACAGCTTCTCCTCTAGAGTTTCCAGAAGGGAATGCAGCCCTCCCTAAATCTGGATATTAGTCCAGTGAGATGGTTATTAAACTTCTGACCTACAAAACTGTAAGATAATAAATCTGTGTTCTTTTAAGCTGTTACATTTGTGGTAGTTTGTTATAGCAGCAATAGAAAACTGACACCATTTTTACAAATGTGTCATTTAGTTTCTAAATAATTGGGGATCTTCCAGATATCTTTCTGTTATTGATTTCTAATTTAATTCTGCTATTGTCTGAGAATATACATTGTATGATTTTTATTCTTCAAATTTATTAGTTTATTTCATGGCCCAGAATATAGTCTATCATAGTGAATATTCTATGTGTATTTGAAAAGAATATCTATTCTGCAGTTTTGGCTCAAATTTCCTATATATGTCAATTAAGTCAACTTGATTGATAGTTGTTCAGATCATTTATTGATAATCTTTCTAACATGTATAAATTTTTAAAAATTTATTGAAGTATCTCACCATACAGGAACATACGTAAACAAAGTGTATAGCAATAGTTATGAACTTACAAAAGAAACATACATAACATCATACAGTGCTCTCATACCTCATCCTACCACCAGTACTTTGCATTGCTGTTAAATATTTTTAACTAATGAATAAAGAGCATCCTCAAAATATTGCTACTAACCAAAGGATTTTCCCCCAACCCACCCTATTATTATTTTTATATCATTTATACATGAACATACATAAACAATAAGTGTAAAGTAAAAGTTGTGAACTTACAAAGCAAACATTCATAATATTTATTGCATTGTCACAAGATATTTATTACAAATTATGAAAGAATATTGTCAAAATCTTACTACTAATTATAGTCCTTTTCTTACATTTGGTGTATTTTTCCCCTAACCCGCCCTATTATTATTTTTTTAATATATTTTTATGACAGAAGTTGTAAACTTAACAAAACAATCATGCACATATGCAGAATTCCCTAACAACACTCCTCTATCAACACACCACACTGTGGTGGAACATTTGTTACAGATTATAAAATATCATCATCTGATTATTACCAGGGCCATAGCGTACACTTGGCACACATTTTCCATACTCCCCCATTATCAACACAATACATCTTTGATGTAGATGCAAGAATATTGCATTATTACTGTTAACCACAGTCCATAGATCACTCCAGTTGTATTTTTCCCATGTTTCTCCACATTCCCACCGCCCTGCAATAGTGATGTACATCTGCTCTAACTCACAAAGGACATTCTTGCATCTGTACCATCAACCACTATTCTCATCCACCTCTGGGTTTACTGTGCTATTCAGTCCCTAGATTATTCTCTAGCTTTCTGTCAATTGGCCTTTACATCTCCAGACTACCATTTTCAGCCACATCTCCATTTATAAACCAATTGTTACTCTCTATAATGTGTTACCATCAACTCTGTACATTTCCACACTTTTACAGTAAAGCTACTTAAAACTTCTACATATCGCCAGGCCCTGTGTGCGGCTGCCCCGCCAGGCCCCATGAGCAGGTGAGCCACCAGGCCCCATGAGCGGGTGCGCCTCCAAGCCCTGTGTGCAGGTGAGCTATCAGGCCCCGTGAGCGGGTGAGCCCATCGGCCCTGTGCTCGGGTTGCCGCCAGACCCCATGCGTGGGTGCGCCATCAGACCCCATGAGCCACGCAGCAAGATAAGGACGTAACAAGAGAGTGACACAAGGGAAAGCCAAGACAAGATGCGCTGAAAAACCAGGAACTGGGGTGGCGCAGGTGGTGGGACACCTCTCTCCCACATCATGGGTTCCAGGGATCGGGTCCCAGTGGGGATAGAGGGAGAAGGGGAGGGAGGAGGGCAGGGGACGGATGCGGAGAGTTGCCCAGTGAATGGACACAGAAACGGCAGGGAAGGGGCTGGTTAGAAATGGATGGAGATGGATGAGTAAGTGAATGAATCTTTAAAGGGGATGGGTGGGGGAGTAGGATGGGGACTGTGGTTGGTGGTGGTGCTTTGGCAATGCTCTTTCATGGTTTGTTGGCGGATGTTTCACGGCAGTGTGTTTGTGGTGGGGTAATGTGGGAACCCTGTGTGATGTTGTGCATGTTTGTTTTGTGGGTTTGCGGTATTTATTGAATGCTTGTGGTTTATGTATGTTCATGTATGGATAATATACTTCAGTGAATTGTTTTAACAAAATTAAAACAAACAAAACAAAACAAAATATCTATATACATTAAATATCACTAGTCCATCTCAGTCCTCTAATCTCCTTTAAGAATCCACCACCTACCACCAGGTCTTAAAGATATTTTCCTATATTTTCTTCTAGAAGCTTTATGATTCTTGCTTTTATATTTAGGTTTTTTATTCATTTTGAGTTAATTTTTGTATAAGATGTATGATAGGGGTCCGCTTTCCTTCTTTTGCTATGGATATCCAGTTTTCTCAGCATCGTTTGTTGAAAGGACTGTTCAGCCCAAGCTGGGTGGGTTTGACAGCCTTGTCAAAAATCAGTTAACCATAGATGTGAGGGTCTGTTTCTGAACCATTAATTTGGTTCCATTGGTCTATGTGTCTGTCTTTATGCCAGTACCATGCTGTTTTTACCACTGTAGCTAGGAAATACGACTTAAAGTCCGGAACTGAGAATCCTCCAACTTTGCTTTTCCTTTTTAAGATGTTTCTGGCTGCTCAGGACACCTTACCCTTCCAAATAAATTTGATAATCATGTTTTCCATTTATTTAAGAAATGCTGGTGGAATTTTTATCAAGATTGCATTGAATCTGTATATCAGTTTGAGTAGAATTGACATCTTAATTATATTTAGTCTTCCAATCTGTGAGCGTGGAATGTTCTTCCAATTATTTAGGTCTTTTTTTTTTTTTTTTTCCACTTCTTTTAACAGTGAGTTGTAGTTTTCTGAATACAAGTGCTTTACATCATTGGTTAAGTTTATTCCTGAATATTTGGGTTTTATCTGTCATATTTTATTTTCACCACTTTTTTGACACTTTTAGTTATATAGTCTTCATTTCTGGACTCTCTTCCAAGCCTCTCTCTCCTGTCTTTTCTTTTCAGGCTGTAGCACACCCTTTAGTATTTCCTGCAAAGCAGGTCTCTTGGTTACAAACTCTCTCAGTCTCTGTTTATCTGTGAATATTCTAAACTTGCCCTCATTTTTGAAAGACAATCTTGCTGGATATAAGATTCTTGGCTGGAAGTTTTCCTCTTGCAGTATCTTAAATATATCATTCCACTGTCTTCTTGCCTCCATGGTTTCTGGTGAGAAATCAGCATTTAATCTTATTGAAGATCCCTTATATGTTATGCATTGCTTTTCCCTTGCTGCTTTCAGAATTCTCTCTTTGTCTTTGGCGTTTGACATTCTGATTAGTATGTGTCTCAGAGTTGGTCTACTAGGATGTTTTCAGATGGGAGTACATCGTGCTTCTTGGACCTGGATATCTATGTCCTTCAATAGGGTTGGGAAATTTTCTACCATTATTTCTTCAAATATTCCTTTTGCCCCTTTTCCCTTCTTTTCTCCTTCTTGGACACCCATGACACATGTGTTTGCACATCTCTTGCTGTCATTTAGTGCCCTGAGACCTTGTTCAAGTTTTTCCAGTCTTTCCTTCATCTGTTCTTTTGTATGTTCATTTTCAGAGGCCATTTCTTCAAGCTCACCAATCCTTTCTTCTGCCACCTCAAATCTGCTATTATATGACTCCAGTGTATTTTTAATTTCGTTCATTGCACCTTTCATTCCCACAATATCTGCTATTTTTCTGTGTATGCTTTCAAATTCTTCTTTTTACTCATCCAATGTCGTCTTAATATCCTTAATTTCTTTAGCCATCTCATTGAATTTATTAAGGAGATTTGTTTGAACATCTATGATGAGTTATTTCAACTCCTTTATGTCATCTGGAGGCTTATCTTGTTCCTTTAACTGGGCCATATATTCCTTTTTCTTGGTGTGCATTTTTTTTTATTACTGTTTGCATGGTTTATCTTTCTCTACCCTTTTACTTTTTCTTCTTTATTAGAGAAGTTGTGGGTTTACAAAATAATCATGCACCAATACAGGTTTCCCATACACCATTCTACCAACAACAGCTTGTGCTGGTGTGGAGCATTTGTTATAATCAATGATAGCACATTTTAATAATTTTACTATTAATTAAAGTTCATGGCTTAACTTAGGGTTCACTGTGTAGTGTAGTTCCACGGATTTTTTTAAATGTTTTATTCTGTTACCATATATACAATCTAACATTTACCCCTTTTAATCATATTGAGACGTATGTTTCAGTGCTGTTAATTATATTCACAATGTTGTGCTACCATCACCAATATCCATACCAAAACATTTCCATCATTCCAAATAGGAACGCTGTACATTTTAAGCCTTAACTTCCCATTCCCTATCCCCACCCTGTCCCTTGGGAACCTATATTCTAGATTCTGACTCTCTGAGCTTGCTTATTTTAATTGTTTCAAATCAGTGAGATAATACAGTATTTGTCCTTTTGTGTCTGGTTTATTTCACTCAACATGATGTCTTCAAAGTTCATCCTTGTTGCATGTATCAAGACTTCACTCTTTTTATAGCTGAGTAATATTCCATTATGTATATATACCACATTTTATTTATCTATTCATCAGTTGATGGACATTTGGGTTGCTTCCATCTTTTGGCAATTGTAAGTAATGCTGCTATGAATGTTGGTGTGCATATATCTGTGCGAATCCCTGCTTTTGATTCTTTTGGGTATACACCTAGTAGTGAGATTGTCATGTCTTATGGTAGTTCTATACTTAGATTTATTAAGACCATCAAACTGTCTTCCATAGCATTTGCATCATTTTATATTGCTACCAGCAATAAATGAGTGAGCCCATTTCTCTATATCCTCTCCATCTGTCATTTTTTAAAATATATTTTTAATAAAAAAAAAAAACTTAGATTACATGTTACATAAAAAATAAAGGGGATTCCCATATGCCCCACTCCCTACAACTCCCACATTTTCCCACATTAACAACATCCTTCATTAGTGTTGTACATTTGTTACAATTGATGAACACATTTTGGAGCATTGCTACTAAGCATGGGTTATAGTTTACGTTGTAATTTATACTCTCTTCTGCACAAAAATACACTCTCTCCTGCACAATTTTGTAGCTTATAGCAAGATATATAATGGCCTATATCTGTTGTTGCAATGTCATTCAAGAAAATTCCCAAGTCCCAAAAATGCCCCCATATTACAGCTGTTTTTCCCTCTCCCTGCCCTCAGAACTTCCAGTGGCCACTGCCTTCACATCAATGATATAAGTTCTTACATTGTATCACAATAAGTCTATAGTATAATACCAGTAAGTCTACTTTGGTCCAAAATTCATTTCCCAATCTTGAGGATTCTGGGATGATGATGCCTACTCCCCCTCTAATTGAGAGGGGGCTTCGATCCCATAGGGCGGATATTTTCATTTTTTTAAACAGCAGGCATTCTAATGTATGTGAAATGGTATGTCATTGTGGTTTTGATTTGCATTTCCCTGATGGTTAATGATGTTGAACATCTTTTCAAGTGCTTTCTGGAAATTTGCATAGCTTCTGTGAAGAGATGTGTCTGTTCTTGTCTTTTGCCCATTTTTAAAATGGGTCGTTTGTCTTTTTGTTGTTAAGTTGAAGATTTTCTTTATATGTACTGGATATTTTTTTTTTTTTCGTGAAAATAAAAGTTTATTGAACAACAACAGTGCTAATGCGGGTTGTGGTGTGTCTGAGAAAGAAAGTACTGTAGTCATCTGTTGGTCATGGATTTTTCATGGAACTTAATAAGTTCCTCCCATAATCCACATAGATGAATAAAGGCAAGGAATGAGCAAGACAATTTTGGAGAAGGATATGGCAATCATGAATTGCACATTCATTATCTGCAATTAAGGCTACACTAAATTAAATATACATTATTGGCCAGGGGATAGAAAAATAGACCCTTCGAACAGGATTACATGGAAATGAATGTACATAGCACAAGTATATAATGGAACTAGCATTTAAAAAATGAGTGAATAGATGGATCATTCAATAACTGATGGTGGGACAATAAGCCAGCCATATGGAAATAGATCAAATTAGATTAGTGCACACAAGCAAACAGATGGATTTAATTCCTAAAACTTTTAGAGTAATAAGAATAATCCAACATTTTCTGAGTTATGATCATTTGCCAGGCATGCTTTTAAGCACATGGCATGAGTTAATTCAGTTAATCTGCAAAAAGATTCAACAAAGTAGATACTATTATTATCCCCGTTTTACAAACGAGGAACCCAGGTCCAGAGAGGATCTCACCCACATCACAGAGCTGTTATGTGCCACAGCTCTGTACCATATTACAGGCAGTGCCTCTGCACAGTATTCAAGTAGGTAAGTACTTCTTAAACAAGAGACCCAAAGCACAAACCACAGAAGAAAATATCAAAACCATTGCTTATATGAAACTTCAAAACTTTTTAACAAAAGACCCCATGAACCAAATTAAACATGAAGCTCCGGTCTGAAAAAAACTTCTTTGCGATGTGTAAAACTGGTAAAAAAAAAAAAAGAAAGAAAAATAGTACTAGAAAACATAAAGAATTCCTAAACATTAATAAGAAAAACAGACTCAAACCAAAAGGAAAACAGCCATGTCACAGAAGGCCAATGGGAAATATGTTAACTTCATGAGTTACATGAGAAATACTAATTGAAATGATAAGATAGAATTTCCACATATTCAGATTGGCAAAATGCATAATTTGATAATACCTTGCTGGAGAGATGATAAGGAATGGGGGGCTTTGTACCATGCTGGGGGGAAGCAGGGATTCTGGGACAGAACAGCCGCTTTGGAGGGGCAGTGGATGTCCAGCAGCTGTGAGCCTCATGAGGGGTCTTGGTTTCCCAGCTGCTAATTCAGACGCCAGCGGACAGGTTGGCTGAACGATGGGAATTTATTGCTCTCGGTTCCAGAGGCAGGAAGGCTTGCGTCCTCCTGGCTGGCCATCCCCGGCTTTCCCATCACATGGCCGCATCTCCTCCATTCTCTTCCAAATCCCCTCGTCTTCCTGGATATTAATCCTTTATTGGAGCCGTGGTTTCCAAATATTCTCTCCCATTGTGTAGGTTGTCTTTTTTCTTTCATGATAAAGTCATTTGAGGAACAAATGTTTTTTATTTTAATGAGATTCCACTTATCTGTTTTTCCTTTTGTTGCTTGAACTTTGGGTATAAAATCTAAGAAGCCATTGCCTAACACAAGGTCTTGAAAATGCTTTCCTACATTTTCTTCTAGAAGTTTGATAGTTTTAGCTCTTATATGTGGGTCTTTGATCCATTTTGACTTGATTTTGTATAAGGTATGTGGTAGCGGTCCTCCTTTTTTACAAATGGAGATCCAGTTTTCCCAGCATCATTTATTGAAGAGACTGTTCTTTTCCAATTGAGTGGTCATTGTCATCTTGTCAAAAATCATTTGGCCACAAATGAGGGAGCTGATTTCTGAGTTCTAAATTCTATTCCATGGGTCTAGATGTCTGTCCTTGTGTCAGTACCATACTGCTTTGAGTACTGTGGCTTTGTAATCAATTTTAAGATCAGGAAGAGTGAGTCCTCCAACTTCATTCTTCTTTTTCATGATGGCTTTAGCTATTTGAGGTCCCTTACCCTTCCATATAAATTTGATGATTGGCTTTTCCATTTCTGCAAAAAAGGTTGCTTAGGGTAGAATTGATATCTTAATGATATTTAGTCTTCCAATCCATGAACACAGAATATCCTTCCATTTATTTAGGTCTTCTCTAACTTCCTTTAGCAATGTTTTGTAGATTAATGTGTATAAGTCCTTTACATCCTTGTGATTAGATTTATTCCTAGATATTTAATTCTTTTAGTTGCTATTGTGAGTGGACTTTTTTTGTTTATTTCTTCTTCTGATTGCTCATCACCCAATGCCACTTATTTTTAGGTGTTGATCTTGTATCCCACTACTTTGCTGAATTCATTTATTTGCTCTAGGAGCTTTGTTGTGGATTTTTCAGGACTTTCTGTATATAGGATCGTCTGCAAATAGGGAAAGTTTTACTTCTTCTTTTCCAAGTGGGATTCCTTTATTTCTTTCTCTTGTCTAATTGCATTGGCAAGAGCTTCCAGTACAATGTTGAATAACAGTGGTGACAGTGGGCATCCTTGTCTTGTTCCTGATCTTGAAGGGAAAGCTTTCAGTCTTTCACCATTGAGTAAGATATTACCTGTGGGCTTTTCATATATAGTCTTTATCATGTTATGGAGGTTTTCCTCAATTCCTAGTGTTCTAATTGTTTTTTATCAGGAAAGAATGTTGTATTTTGTCAAATGCCTTACTACATCGATTGAGATGATCATGTGGTTTTCCCCCCTCATTTTGTTAATGTGGTATATTGCATTAATTGATTTTCTTTTTAAAAAATATATTTTTTTAATTTATTTTTAAAAGATACTTAGATTACATAAAATGTTACATAAAAAAAATATACGGGATTCCCGTATGCCTCACTCCCCACACCTCCCACTTTTCCCCACATTAGCAACTTCTTTCATTAGTGTGGTGCATTCATCGCATTTGATGAACACATTTTGGAGCATTGCCACTAAGCATGGATTATAGTTTACATTGTAGTTTACACTCTCTTCCACTCAATTCTGTAGGTTATGGCAGGATATATAATGGCCTGTATCTGTCACTATAATATCATTCAGGACAATTCCAAGCCCCGAAAATGCCACCATATTACACCTCTTTCTCCCTCTCCCTGACTTCAGCACCTCCAGAGACCACTGTCTCCACATCAATGATATAATTTCTTCCATTGCTAGAATCCCGGTAAGTCTATAGTAGAATACCAGTAAGTCTACTCTAGTCCATATTTTATTCCCCGGTCCTGAGGACTCTGGGATGGTGATGCCCACTCCACCTCTAATTGAGAGGGGGTTTTGATCCTATATGGCTGATGGATGGAACTTTCTTGCTTGCTGTTGTAGACTTTCTCGGTTCCTTGGTATAGACGTTGTCCATCCTCGCCTCCTTGGTAGTTGTCCTGGGTGAGTCCAATGAACTGGAGAGTAGGTGTTACAACTCTGCTAAGGCTCAGGGCCCAGCTGGCTCATAGATAGCCCAGAGATTAATTGATTTTCTTATGTTTAACCAACCTTGCATACCAGGGATAAATCCCACTTGGTCATAGTGTATAATTCTTCTAATATGCTGTTGGATTTGGTTTGCTACTATTTTGTTGAGGATTTTTGCATCTATATTCATGAGAGATATTTGTCTGTAGTTTTCTTTTCTTGTGATATATTTATTCAGCTTTGGTATGAGGATGGTGTTGGTCTCCTAAAATGAGTTAGGAAGTGATCCCTCCTCTTCAATTTTTTGGAAGTTTGTGCAGAGTTGGAGTTAAGCCTTCTTGGATTGTTTGGTAGAATTCACCTGTGAAGCCATCTGGTACTGGTCTTTCCTTGTTGGGAGGTTTTTGATTACTGAATCAATCTCTTTACTAGTAATTGGTTTGTTGAGATCTTCTATTTCTTCTTGAGTCAATGTAGGTAGTTTGTGTGTTTCTAAGAATTTTTATTTCATCTAGGTTTATCTAATTTATTGGCATACAGTTGTTAATAGTACTCAAATAGAGTCCTTTGTATTTTATTAGGGTCGATAGTAATGTCCCTCTATTCAGTTCTTATTTTCCCCTTTTTTTCCCTTTGTCAATCTAGGTAAAGCTTTGTCGATTTTGTTAATCTTTTCAAAGTACCAACTCTTTTTTTCTTGTGTGAAGTCATATATTTTTTGTATTTTTCTTTATTTTGTGTTTCTTTTTTGTTTTAATTTATTTTTTCTTGGGTGAAGTCATAATTTAATCATCACTTGGGCAATTCAAAATTGCCATCCTCTTCCATTGATTCCAAGGTGACATAGAATTGATGATAAATCTGAACTTTTTTTTGTAAAAAAAGTAGAAAATGATTACCAAATAGAAAATACAAAGCCATCTATCTATTGAAGAAACTTGAGGTCACACAATATGATGTCTCTTGCAGACCCCACACTTGACAGTGGTTTCAGTGCAGCCATTGTAAAAGGGGAGCCTTCCTGTGCAGGTGTTTAGGTCGTTCCAGCTTAGATTCCTCTCAAGAAAGCCCTCTTATGATGCCCTGATTTGGACTTCTCATGGCCTTGGAACTCTAAGCTTTTACCCCAAATAAATTACTTTTATAAAAGCCAACTCATTTCTGGTACTTTGCATTGTCAGCCCTTTGGCAAACCAATACACTATTCTAGCCATTGACCTTTTTTCTTTCTTTTCCTATTGAAATATCATGTTTATTTGATGAAGCATTTGAATAAAATGTCCAATATCTAATAAGACAAGCCCCATTTCATTGTTCTTATTTCTCAGCATTTTCTTGGTGATTATAGCATTTAACCTTCCATATAAACATTAGGATTATTTTATCCAGCTCTAGAATAAGCATAATTGGGATGAAAACCAATTAATATATTGCTTTAGGGAGAATTGCCATTTTTAAGCTACTACTTCTTTCCATCCAAGAACATAGTACGTCTTTCATTTCTTCAGGTTTAACATTCTTATATTATGCCTGCCAATAAAATTTTATGGTTATCCTTTCATATTTTTATCCATTTATCCCTAAGTATTTTATATAGATTTTCCACTATTATAAATGTAATATTTTCCTCATTTTTATTTCTAGATGTTTGTTGCCAAACCATTGAAAAATATACCAAGTTTAATATAGTGCTCTGATAAATAGCCACCTTACCAAGTTTTCTTATTAATTCTACTAGTATTTTATTAGATCTCTTAGTTTTTCTAGGTATATATTGTCACCAGCAGAAAGATAATTTTAACTGTTCTTAAAAATTTTATACCAGTTATTTCATCTTTTCAACTTATTATATTCCTTAAAACCTCTAAAACAATATTAAAGATGGTAATAATGCGAATCTATACCTAGTGTCTGATTTTAATTAAAATTATTTAATTGATTTACCATTTAGGATACAATTTGCCCTGCTTTGTAGTAAATGGACTTTGTTATATTTAGGTAGCTTCCTTCTATTTCTATTTTACTTAGTGTTTTTTTTTATTAGGATGGCTGCTGACTTTACAAAATAAATTTTTGGCATCTACTAATGTCAACATATCCTTTTTTTCTTTTAATTGTAATAATAATGGAGTATGCTGATAGATTTCCTGGTGTTGAAGTACCATTGCATTCTTGATACAAATCTTGCTTGAACCTAGTTTTTATTTTTTATTTTTTTGATTCATTGATGGATTCTATTTGCTAAATTTTAGTAGAGAAGTATGTATTTATATTTGTGAGATATTTAACTAAAATAAATTTTAATTAAAGTTTCCAATTTGGGCAGTTTGAGATTATTTATGAACCCCCCCAAAAGATAAGGATTATATTAGTCTGTTCCTCTGGGCATGAGACCCTTTAATTGTATTAAATTCAAAGGTTTTACATTTACTTGATTAAATCAAGATTAGGGCTTTGATTCCTCCATTAGGGAGACTCAGGGTTGAGTCCTTACCCCTTGGTGGGCTATATAAATGGATGTTCACTCAAGGAGAACACACAGTAGAAGGCACGACAGAGGAGAGAGCTTAGTTTTGATGCTGGAACCCCGGGGAATGCCTAGCCATTCGCCTGATAGTTTGCAGCTGAAGAGACCAGAGCCCTGAGCAGCTGAGCAGGCCAGGAAAGAAATGAGCCCTCCAGCCTACAGCTGAGATTGGAAGAAGCTGGGCCAACAGAGCCTTAAGAGGAAAGAAGAAGGCTGAACCCTCAAAGATGTTGCCCACCATCTTGCTTCAACACGTGGCAACACCTATTTGGTGAGGAATTAACCTTAAGTTGACCTCTTTAGGGCCTTGTAACTGTAAGCTTTTACTCCAAATAAACACTCTTTATAAAGGCCACCCCTTTTGGCTGACTAATACACCAATTTAAATAATAACTTTTTTAAAAGGAACAAAATTATCTGTTCTTTAAAAGTTGTGATTCCATCTGGTCCTGGAGTCTTTTCAATGGTAGATTTTTAAAAAATCATCTTTACTATCACTTCTGTAAAGATTGAAATTTTATGGAGAATATCAATTTTAATAATTTATATTTTGCTAGGACATTTTCCAGTTCCTCCAGGTTTTCAATTTGTTGCTATTGAGTTGCTGGTAGTATTTTCTTGTAATTATTTTCATCTTTACTGAAACTGTCATTATGTCTTCTTTTTTATGCTGAATTGTCTATTTTTGCTCTGTCTCTTTCACTTGATCAGACTTCTGAAGTTTATTTTATTTGTTTTCAAATAACCACCTTATTTGTGTTTACTTTCTATTCTTTGTATTTGCTTTTTGTTTCATTGATTTCAGCTTTTAAATTGATTTCTTTTCCCCTGATACCTAATTTTTTTTGTTAATTTTCCAATTTCATTGGGTGAATACTTAGTTCTTTTATTTTTATTTATTTCTTATTTAACAATACAGTTATTGAAAGGAAAACCTCTCTTACTCAATTCAACTTTCTAAAGTTTTATAAGTTTGGTATGAAGTGTTCTCCTTTTCATTGCTTCTAAACAGTTTTTCATTGCTTTTTTCATTGCTTCTAAAATCTTTTTATTTACTCTGATCCATCGTCATCTAGAAGTATATTTCTTAATTTGCATGAAGTTATGTTTTTTTTTCATGAATCCCAAAAAGAGAAAGATTAAGTTTTTTATTTTATTTTTTTATTTTTTATTTATTTATTTTTTAATTCTCTTTACTAAATATATTAAGAATGTCTTTTGGTTGTATTACATATTGTTTAACATCCTGATGGTATCAGAGTATCCCGTTTCAAAGATGTCTATTTTATATTCTAATTGCTTATTTCTCCATGTTGAATTTGTTCTCAATATTTTGCTCTCATAAACAATACAGATGTGAACATTTATGTGCATAATTTTTGTGCATACTAATTTTCATCTCCTTAGAATGAATTCTCCAAAGTGGAATTACTATATCAAGTCATATACCTAGTTTTAAGTCTTTTGATTATAATTACCATTTGCCTTACAAAAACATTGCACACACTTCTACACCTACTAGCAACATATATGATTATCAGTTCCCCTTAATTTTTTAAACAATTTATTGAAGTATATCATTCCTACATGAACATACATAAATTATAAGTGTTCAGTAAACATCATGAACTTACAAAACAAACATACATAACATCATACAGGGCTCCCACACATCACCCTCCCACAAACACCCCACATTGTTGTGAAACATCTGTTAACAAGTCATGAAAGAGCATCATCAAAGTATCACTACTAACTATAGTCCGTACATTCTTCCCCTACAAATTTTTTAAAGGATTTATTTATTTACTTACTTACTTGTATCCATTTTTACTGCCCCCCCTCATTCTTGCTGTTTCTGTGTCCATTTGCTGGGCGACTCTGTATCCATTTCCTGACCTCTCTTATCATCTTTCTCCTCTTGTCTTTACTGGGATTCATTCCTCGGAACCTCCAATGTGAGAGAGAGGTGTCCTACTGCCTGCGCCACCTTAGTTCCTGGTTTCTCGATGCATCTTGTCTTGGCTTTCCCTTGTCACTCTCCTGTTACGTCATCGTCTTGCTGCATGGTGTATGGGGCCTGGCGGTGCACCCATGCACGGGACCTGGTGGCCCACACACCTTCTATATTTTTCTTTTTTTAAATTTTTACCGGGAGGTCCTGGGGGTCGAACCCAGGTTCTTCCATATGGGAAACAGACGCCCAACTACCCGAGCCACATCCGTCCCCCTGTTATATCTCTTAAGGCTGACCAAAGATACCCAAAGTTATAGTCTTTTCCCATACAGGATGGTCATATAATAAATCAGGATTAGTTTATCACCAGCATTCCAAAAACCAGGCATAGGGAAAAAAACTAGGTCTGGGGACACATGCATGATTTCTAATATAGTGAATGTTTAGCCTACCCTGATTATCACAAAATCAGGACAGCGAGAATATTCTCATGAAGTTATGTTTTTGGTCACCTTAATAATGTTTTTGTTCTAATTTTTATTGGATTATGATCAGAGAAAGTAGTCTGTAATACTGCTATCTTTAAATTTTTAAAAAAATTTTCCTCGTGGGCAAACATATGATATATATAAATGCTCCAAGAACATAAAAACAAAATGAAGATTGTGTATTAGAGGGATTTAAGATTCTATATGTATCTTTTTAATTAAGTTTATTAATTTATTATTTGGTTCCTCTATGTCCTTAATTATTTTTATCTATTGGTCAATTTTAAGAGACATGTATTTAAGTCTCCAACTAAATATATCTTTTTTCCCCCACTAAATATATTTTTATCAAATCAACATGCATTTCTAATGGTTTTGCTTTACCCATTTAACCATCATTGTGTTAAATGTTTAATAATTACATCATTTTCCTAAATTGTTCATTTTTCATTATATAATGACAATCTCTATCCTATTTAGTGTTTTAACCTTAAATTCTACTTAGTCATATTAACAGTGTGGCTTCTGCTTTCTTTCTTTTTTGTTTAGGTGAAATTCACATAACATAAAGCTAATCATTTTAAAGGGCATTTAGTACCTCCATAATGTTGTTGTCCAACCACCACCTCTCTCTAGTCCAAATTGTTTGCATTTGCCTGATATCTCTTGCCTGGCCCCTCAAATTGCCAATCTGTATCACTTTGATGTGCTCCTTTTAAACAGCTTTTATCTTTTAATGGGGTTGTTGTCAATATAAATTCAGTGTAATGATTGCTATACTATTCTTTCCTCATATTTTATATGTAATATTTATATTTGATCCTTTTCCATATTTTTGCTGGTTTGATCATGCTACCATTTATTCCATTTTCCCCTCTCTTCTTTTTGGTAGTTCTATTAAAATTTTCCATTCCATTTATGGTTTACTTCCCTTCCCGTAATCTCATAAAGAGACACTCATTTTTCTACAGTTACTTGAAAACAAAACAAAACAAAAAATACCAGATGTTTCCCCCATCTAGATACACTATTTTCCCCAGCAAGGTACCCTGTCTCTCCACTTCTCTCCACCAGTATGTTAAAGTCTTTAGAATAATTCCACTTCTCCCTCTTCTCTGTATCCATGAGGCTTTAGGAGCTTTTAATTCCCCTTTCCTCATTTTCCCCACCTCCTAGATTTGGAGAGTTTTGTACTTTTAGTTCTAAGATCTTAGATTTTCCTTCTTTCAAGTTTCCTTATTTAGTATGTGTGTTACACATGCCTGAACAGTTAATCTTTATTCATTTCAACATACCACTCACATATATGGCAAGAAATATTGCTTATCCTGTTTCTTCTCTATTTCTCACTATTTTGAGGTGTTTGTGCTAATTTGTTGCTTTTTCTATGGTATTTTCCTCAAATGAGGCAAGTGAGTGATCTGCTTCTTAAATTACTGAACATTCTCAAATATTTTTCTTTCACTTGACAGGTTAATTATATCATAGCTGGGTAAAGAATCTTGCCTTTTCTCTCTCCAAAGATGCTGTTCTACTGCTTTCAGCTTCTGACATTGTAGATAAGAAGTCCAATGAAAGTCTGATTAATTTTTATTTTTTGGCAACTAGTTATTTCTAAATAGTAGTAAATAATATTTTCTTTTTTATCTTTAGAGTTCAGGAATTTTATCAGTGTGTCTTTTCTCATCAATTCAGTCTACCCTGGAATTCTGAGAGCTCTTTTAATCACAGTATTAAGTCTTTCAGCTCTCCAGCATCTGCTTCTTTTTCTTCATCTACACTGCCTCTTGTTCACATGTTGGGTCTCTTACCTCTCTCCTCTAATTGTTTATCTTTAACCTCCTGATTTCCATTTCTGTTTTTACTCTGTGCTTTGAGAGAATTCTTGCACTTTATTCCAGGCCACTGCAGCACCTACCCTCTTCAATTTATTTATCAACATATTTAGTTTGGGATTAATATTTTCTATGTTCTAGTATTTTTTCTTTTTTTACTGTACTTGAAATTCATTAAGTGATTTTTAAACTATATTTAATTTGTTATATTTGGAGGGATTAATTTCTGTTAAGATTTTTTTCCTGGATTCTCATATATAGGGTGTTTGAGTTTTGTCTTGTTTTGGTTTTTAAGTAGAGGCCAGGTCTTGGTCACAAAAGGTGATTCTCTAGCCTCTGCTGGCAACGTAGAAAGCAGGCAGGTTGTCTGCTCCCTTCTGACTCCATCAATAGAGGTCTTGTAACCAAGTAGATAAGGAGGTAGACTTTGGAACTAGACTGCCTCAGTTTAAATCCTGTTTCTGCGGTTTACTTGAGATGTGGCCTTGAGCAAATTATCCAAACTCTATGTCTCAATTCCATTATTTATACCATGGGAAAGATATAAAGAGAATTCCTGTGAGGTTGTTGTGAGAATTAGATGTGTTTGTTTGTGAAGCACTGAAAATAGTTCCTGAGAGCAAGCATATTGGCTCTTTACTTTCTTTTTTTAATTTCCAAAACTTTTCTGTAATATCATAAATTGCATGAGGAAAAAAGTAAATCATTATAGAAATTAACTGATTTTTTGAAGCATGATTTACTGATAAAAAGCTGGTGTCATTTGCCTGTGTACAAAATTATTCTTCTATTAATGGAGCATAAAAGATATAAATTTCTGTACAGGGAAACAGAATCAAAATGAACAAAATTATTTCATAAGAACCATTAATTATCTAAATGAAAGCTCATATCATAGCGCCACAAAAATGAACCTTAAACAGCTACATATAGTGAAATTTCCAAGCCCTGTTCTCTTTTTTTTTTTTTTTTCATTTTTTTCTACCTTAGTACATGTTTTGTTTATTTTTTTTAATAATAATTTTTTTTTTATTTTTAAAAAGATACTTAGATTACATAAATATTACACAAAAATTATAGGGATTCCCATATGCCCCAACTCCCACACCTCCCACCACCTCCCACATAAACATCTTTCATTAGTGTGGCACATCACCTGCAATGGATATGCACATCCTGGGGCTTTGCCACTAAGCATGGACCATAGTTCACATTGTAGACCACACTCTCTCCCACACAGTTCTGCATGTTATATGCTGATATAAAATGGCCTATATCTGTCATTGCAATGTCACTCAGGATAATTCCCAAGTCCTCAAAAAGCTCCTGTATTACAACTGCTTTTCCCTCTCCCTGCCCCCAAAGCATCCAGTGGCCACTGGCTCCACATTAATGTTGTAATTTCTTCCATTGCTTGAATCACTATGTGTCTATAACAGAATACCAGTAAGTCCACTCTAGTCCATAGCTCTTCCCCCAATCCTGAGGAGTCTAGAATGGTGATGTCCACTCCACCTCCAAGTGAGAGGGGGCTTATATCCCATGGATAAGATGTGATTATCCTGTCTGCAGCTGCAGACTCTCTCCATTCCCTGGGATAGCCGTTGTCCATCATCGTCTCCCCGCCAGGTGTCCTGGGTGAGTCCATAGAGCTGTAGAGTAAGAGTTGCAGCTCCACTGAGATTCCGGGCCCAGCTAGCACATGGACAGCCCAAAGACTCCAGTCTCTGGAAGTACACCTACAAACTCCAGCACCGCATATAGGTTTGAATAGAAGGGACAGGTGGACCATGTGCAGGGAAGACATGTTTGAGTCCAACTCTATCACCCTCAGGAGCACAGATTCCAAAGTAGGGCCCACTGATATGGCACCAAACTCTGGAGCTATCCACTCTGATATAGGACCTGGGTCTCCAGAGCTCTCAGGAGCCCCTCTATTTGGGGTGATATCCACATTGGAAGCCTATGAGGTCCTACTGAGATGTGCATAAGCGTTACCTCTGGGATGACCTCCCGACTCACTTTGAAGTCTCTTAGCCATATGAACTCAATTGTCTTTACCTTTTCCTCCTTTTATTCGAGGTCTTTTTCCAGTCGTATTGCCAGTTGGCACTTGGTAGTAATCCCTTGTTACCAGGGAGGCTCATCCCTGGGAGTCATGTCCCACACTGGGAGTAAGGTAATGCAGTCATATGCTGAGTTTGGCTTAGAGAGAGGCCACATTTGAGCAATAAGGAGGCTCTCAGGAGGCAACCCTTAAGCACCCCATAACAATAGGCTAACTTTCAATTTCAAGAGCAAAGACTCGTAAGGCTAGTCATCAACAACAAGAGCCCATCAGTGGATCATCCTCCTTTGCCAGACACTGCCCCTGCACTTGAGGGACTGTTGCTGCTCCCTTGGAGAATGTGGCAGAGCTCTCCAGGATGGGAATTCAGTATTCTTTCATTTATTGAGTGATTCTCCACCCACTGTGACCATGCCGCATGAGCATTTGAAGAATTTTATATACCTTTTATGTATGTTCAAGTGAACTTCCTCCCATTTACCCCCCATCCCTGACACCCCCCACCAACGATCCTCTCCCACCCCAGTTGTAACCCTTCTGTGATCCAAAGCTTCTTTAAAGATGAAGCCAATACAATAGCCAAATACAATTAATAAGAAAAAGAAATAATAATGATAAGTTTAAATGTAAGAGGTAAAATACATGAAAACTTAACATATTGGCTCTGAAAAACACCTTCTGAAAATGGATGCATCTTCAGGTGGGTTAACTCAGAACTGAGTTTCATAGCTTTTCCTCTCAGTGGTTCTCAACCCTGGTTGCACACCTGAATCCCTGAAAAGCTTTTAGAAATCTCATGCTTAGGCCATACCTGAGACCAGTTGGATCAGAATCTTTTGGAGAGGGAGCCAAAAAAACATTCCCCAGGTTATTTGACTTGTCAGCCAAGATTAAGAACCATTGCTTAAATCTCTTCACCAAAGAAAATTCAGTGTTTCTTTTTGATCTACTCCTGCATTTTAGTCATTTTAGATGAGCTCCCTCAGACAGGTTCTTGGGCATTTGCAGAACACAGATTTTAAAGAGAGGACTGCAGAGTGAGGCTAAATGTTAGGTTCAAAGAAATTTGCTAAGACTTTTCAGTGATTTTCCATTGCACTTAAGATAGAATCAGAAATTCTGACAAGGCAAGGCTTTTCTGGGATCCAGTCCTTGTCTGCCTCCTACTCTAGCCTTCTTGCATCATCCTCTCCACTACTCACTAGACTCCAGTGAAGCAGCTTTTACCCAGCCAGTCTCTTTCCCTGCTTCAGAGCTTCTTCTGCTGGCTCTTCCTTGCTCTCTACTCCCCACCTTCTACCTGATCACTACCTACTGTCACTTTCTCAGAAAAATATCCTTTTACCCTCCAATGAAATCAGATTCCTCTACCGTAATCATTCATCAACACTTTAGTTTCCATCACAGCACTTATCACAATTTTTAATTATGCATTTATTTGTGATTAGGTTAATGATTAACCCCTCGCTAGACTATGAATTTCCTCCCCCACCTTCATTATTTTGCGCTTGCTGTCTGCTCTCTATGTTTGTGCGTTGTGTGCCTATCTTCTTTTTAGTAGGCACTAGGAGCTGAACCCGGGACCTCCCATGTGGGAGGGAGGCACCCAATGGCTTGAGCCACCTCTGCTCCCTAGACTATGAATTTTATGCCTATTTTGCTCCACTTCTCTATCTAACTATCTCCTGCCTAATACTGTGCAATGTATCTAATAGCGTCTGAAAAAAACAATGAATGAATGAATGGATGTTAGCTCTTAATTTTGATTGGTGATTGAAATTTAGTCCTGATGAGAGTTTTGTAGATTATCTGGTTCAAAATGTTGGTGGAATGGATAAATAAACT
The DNA here is from genome assembly GCA_026826555.1 of Tolypeutes matacus. NCBI lineage: Eukaryota > Metazoa > Chordata > Mammalia > Cingulata > Chlamyphoridae > Tolypeutes > Tolypeutes matacus. The sequence continues at coordinate 3,571,331 of JAKSZT010036119.1, read as the reverse complement.
GAGAGCCAGGTATTTAAGTGACTTGCCCCAAATCATTAAGCTAATGCGTGATGGAATTAGAATTCAGCCTCATTTCTTCCATTACTCTGTCCAGTGAACTTTCTAGTACTACATGATTTTCCAGTGCAGACATAAAAGGGTCAAATAAGTAACTTAGCTATATAGAATGACTGAAAGTTTAATTCAGTCACCATTCAGAAAACAGTTCTTACTATTCAGTGATGCAAAGTTAAAATGTTAGAAGGTGTTAGAAACTGAGTTAAATTTCAGTTTTTGAGTGAGAGCAAATGTTAATAAATAAAGGTTTTGTTCACCATTGTTAAAAGTTGCTAAAGCTTGCCCAGATCACATTGCTGTTCAGAATATGTCCACTTCTTCAGAATAGAGTACTGAAAAATAACCATCAAACTAATAACAAAGCTACCACTCATTGAATCCCTATATTATGTCAAGTGATTTACATACACAAACCCTAAATCTCTTTGCATGTTTGCAAAGAAGGTATTACTATTCACAGATGAGAAAAAGAGGCTCACAGTCACACAGTTCATAAATGGTAAAATCAGGATCAAAAACCACATGGACGGGACTCTCTTCCCTCCCAGAAAAATAGCAGTAAAAGCCCGGAAAAAATCTTGTAAGGTTTAGGACACCAGGGGAAGGCTGAATACTGCTCAGAAGAGAGAGGAGCAAAGGTAAAGAAACACAGTGGCAAAACTGTGAGTTAAAAGCTGCAGCTGCCTGAGTTAAAAGCTGCAGCTGCCTGCAGCCTTACCTAATCTAAAGACATGTTTGAATTCCCAGGCCTCAGGGGCCTGCAGCTACAGACAAAGGGGACCCCCGAGATCCACCTCCCCAGGAAAGGGAAGAGAGGAACACAGCCTAAGGCTGATTCAGCTTTTGACCCACAAATTTGGTCTGCTGTGTCTCACCAGGGCTTCCAGGCCAGGTGGAGCCACACCACTGTGGCAAGTCTGCAAGGGACTAAAGAGATCCGACCCTCTCAACTCCCTCTCTACTGATGGAGACTGGTTGTTGAGGAAGCAAAGGGGAGTGGAGTTATTTCCTACCTGGGAAAAGGGAGGGGACTGCCAGCAAAGGTGGCAGAACTGCCTCTGAGAAAGTTTGAAACATGAGGCTCTTAACTGCTAGGCAGGATCCTCTATTACATTGATCTAGTCTGAGCGGGACAGCAACCACATATTCAAAATGAAAGTTCAGAAGACAGAACGTTGGACTAGAAGCAACAGTAATTTATTTCTTTCTCATGAGAAAGGGCACACACCCTGGCTAATGGAATCGGGGTAAGTGCACATGGTTAGTATGGGAACAAAGATTATATAGGTACCCTGATGCAGTATCCCATTTCCCTCCCTACCTTACCTCACCCATTTCCCCATTAGCTGGGGACTATGGGCTTACAATCTTAAGCATGAAAATTAAGCCAATTACGGAGCAACGCAAGGCTTTATTGCCTTTTTAGGGAGAGTATGAGGGTACATCTCCAGTATCCGGGTTCATCCCCTTTTGCTGACGTGGATTTTGGAGAAGTGAGTTATGCGAGTTATGGTGCAGGAATGTTGGGCTTAACTTGTTGTGATTGAGACTCAAGAATGTGGGAGGGTTAGATAAGTGGGAAAAGGGAATTCAGTCTGAGAAGATACCACCCTTTGTTCTATTTCTCTCAAGTCCATGTTGCAGCAAACACACTCTGACCGGGCATTGAACTGAGAGGGCTGCCAAAGAGCACCATGTGTTGGTGGACCAAGGAAGTGCATGTGAGGAAATTAAAAGTAAATAAGTAAGAGAGGCTTTCCCCAGCTTTTACAGGCTCCCTTCCCAAGGCCCTAGGAAGCAAGTCTGCAACCCACTACTGGATCAAGGGCCCAGATTTGAGCAACTAACAGGGACACTCCTAAAGACCCAGAAAAGGTGGAACCAAAAATCAAAGAAAGCAGTAACACATAGCCTCCCAATACTAAATTGCTATGAAAGAGAGAGAAATTGGACATCTGAGTAAACTCACCATCCCAAACAGATTCCTAGACAACAACAAAGAAATTATAAGCCATACTAAGAAAATGGAAGAAATGGACAAAGAAAAAGAGTATATTAAAACCCCAGAAGAGACACAGAATTTGAGATAACTAATCAAAAAGATGCACAAAAATTTCCTAAATCAAATTAATGAGTTGAAAGACAATATGGCTAATGCAATAAAGGAAGAATAAGTGATACACAAGACAGAACGGCTGGAATTGAAGAGAGAAAAGAACAGAGAGAGAAAAGAATGGAAAAAATTGAGCAGGGACTCAGGAAGTTGACTGATAACATGAAAGGCAACAACATACATGTCATGGGAGTTCCAGAAGGAGAAGAGAAGGGAAAAGGCACAGAAAGAGTACTCAAAGAAATAATAGCTGAAAATTTCCCAACTTTCATGAAAGAAATGAATTTACAAGTCTCAGAAGTATACCGTACCCCAATGAGAATGAATGCAGAGACCTACACCAAGACACATACTACTCAGAATGTCAAATGTCAAAGATAAAGAGAAAATTCTGAGAGCAGCAGGGAAAGCAAACTATCACATATAAGGGAAGCCCAGTAAGACTTAGTGTGGATTTCTCATCAGAAACCACGGAGGTGAGAAGACAGTGGTATGATACAATAAAGATACTGAAAGAGAAAAACTGCCAGCTGAGAATTCTTTTTTGTTTATTTGTTTGTATGTTTGTTTGTTTGTTATTTTTATTAGCTGAGAATTCTTTATCCAGCAAAATTGTCCTTCAAATATGAAGGTGAGTTTAAAATATCCACCAACAAAAAGAAACTAAAAGAGTTCTTTGCAGGAAATATTAAAAGAAGCCTTAGAGCCTGAAAGAAAAAGATGGGAGAGAAGCTTGGAGGACAGTAAAGAAGAAAAAATAGGAGAAAGGATAACCAAAAGAGTAAAAAGACAGACAAAAATAAGATATGACATATGAAAGCCAAAGAATAAAGTGGTGGATGTAAACAATGCATTTATGGTAATAGCATTGGATGTGAATGGATTAAACTCCCTAAATAAAAGATATAGGCTGACAGAATGGATAAAAAAACATGAGCCATCCCTATGCTGCTTTCAAGAGACTAACCTAAGGCCCAGGGATACAAATCAGCTGAAAGTGAAAGGTTGGAAAAAGATACTCCATGCAAACAGCCACCAAAAAAGAGTAGGGATAACTATACTAATATTGGACAAAACAGACTTTAAATGCAAAAAAGTTATGAGATATAGAAGGCCATTATATATTAATAAAAGGGACAATCCACAAGGTAGAAATAACAATTATAAATATCTAAGCATCTAAACAGGGGCCCCAATATACATGAGTCAAACTCTGGAAAAACTGAAGGGAGAAATAGACATCTCTACAATAATCATTGGAGACTACAACACAACACTCAAATCATTAGATAGAACAACTAGACAGAAGATAAACAAAGAAACAAAGAACATGAACAATATGATAAACGAGCTAGACCTAACAGACATATACAGAACGTTGCACCCAAACTCAGTGGGTTATACAATCTTCTCAAGTGCTCATGGCTCTTTCTCCAGGACAGACCACATGTTGGGTCACAAGGCAGGTCTCAATAAATATAAAAAGGATTGAAATTATACAAAACACCTTCTCAGATCATAATGGAGTGAAACTGGAAATCAATAATGGATGGGAAAGAGTTAAATTTGCAAATGTGTGGCGGCTGAACAACACACTCCCAAATAATCAGTGGGTCAAAGAAGAAATTGTAAGTGAAAGCAGTAAATATATTGAGATGGATGAAAACAAGAATACAACTTATCAAAACTTATGGGATACAGCAAAGGCAGTACTGAGAGGGAAATTTATAGCCCTAAATGCCTCTATTAAAAAAGAAGAGAGATTTAAAATCAAAGATCTAACTGAACAGCTGGAGAAACTAAAAAAAGAAAAGCAAACCATTCCCAAAGCAAGCAGAAGGAAAGAAAATAAAAGATTAGTGCAGAAATAAATGAAATTGAGAACAAAAAGCAATAGAGAAAATCAACAAAACCAAAAGCTGCTTCTTTGAGAAGATCAATAAAATTAATTGACTAACTAGAAAAACTAGCTAGACTAACAAAGATAAAAAGAGAGAAGATGCAAATAAATAAAATCAGAAATGAAAGGGCGGGAGTTACGACAGACCCCACAGAGGATATTATATTATGAGAACCTATATGCCAAAAAACTAGACCTAGATGAAATGGACAAATTCCTAGAAACACACAAACAACCTACACTGACATGACAAGAAATACAAGAACTTAACAAACCAATCACATTTAAAGAGATTGGATCAGTCATCAAAAATCTCCCAACAAAGAAAAGTCCAGGACCAGATGGCTTCACCCATGAATTCTACCAAGCATTTCAAGAAGAATTAACAACAATCCTATTTAAACGCTTCCAAAAAATTGAAGAGGAGGGATAATTTACCCAACACACTTTATGAAGCCAACATCACCCTAATACCAAAGCCAGAAAAAGACACTACAAGAAAAGAAAATTACAGACCAATCTCTCTAAGAACATTGATGCAAAAAATTCTAAACAAAATACTTGAAAATAGAAAGCCAGATAAAAACACTAAAAGAAAAGAAAATTACAGACCAATCTCTGTAATGAACATAGATGCAAAAAATTCTAAACAAAACACTTCCAAATAGAATGCAACGCACTTATACACTATGACCAAGTGGGATTTATTCCTGGTATGCAAGGCTGGTTTGACATAAGAAAATCAATCAACATAATATACCACATTAACAAATTGAAGGGAAAAAAATCATATGATTATCTCAATTGATGCAAAAAAGGCATTTGACAAAATCCAGCATCCTTTCTTGATAAAAAGTACTTTGAAAGATAAGAGTTGAAGGAAAATTCCTCAATATAATAAAAGGCATATATAAAAAGCCCACAGCCAACAGCATACTCAATGGGGAAAGGTTGGAAGCTTTCCCTCTAAGATCTGGAACAAGACAAGGATGTCCACTGTCACCGTTGTTATTCAACATTGTGCTAGAAGTTCTAGCTAGAGCAGTTAGACAAGAAAAAAAAAAATTTAAAGACGTCCAAATAGGAAAAGAGGAATTAAAACTCTCACTATTTAAAAATGACTTGTTCCCATATTTAGAAATCTCTGAAATGTCTACTACAAAGCTACTTGAGCTCATAAATGAATTCAGCAAAATGGCAGAATACAAGATCAACACACAAAAATCATTAATGTTTCTGTACATTAGTATTGAACAATCTGAGGAAGAAATCAGGGAAAAATTTCCATTTGCAATAGCAACAAAAAGTTTCAGATACCTAGGAATCAATTTAACCAAAGAAGTACTGGACCTGTATGCAGAAAACTACAAAATAATTCTAAAAGAAATCAATGAAGTCCTAAACAAATGGAAAGACATTCAGAGTTCATCAATTGGAGGAATAAATATCATGAAGATGTCAGTCCTACCCAAACTGACAGGTTCAATGCAATACCAATCAAAATTCCAACAGCCTACTTTACAGAAATAGAAGAGGCAATTACCAAATTCATTTGGAAGGGAAAGTGCACCCGAAGAGGCAAAAACGTTCTAAAAAAGAAGAGTGATGTGGGGGGACTTTTACTGCCTGACCTTGAAACATATTACAAAGCTATAGTGGTCAATACAGCATGTATTGGCATAAAGGTAGACACATCGATAAGTGGAATAGAATTGAGAGTCCAGAAATAAACCCTTACTTCTAAAATCAACTGGTTTTTGACAAATCTACCAAAGCCATTATAATGGGACAAAACAGTCTCTTCAACAAATGGTGCTGGGAGAACTGGATACCCATAACCAAAAGAATGAAAGAGGACCCTTATCTCACTCCTTATACAAGAATCAACTCAAAATGGATCAAAGACCTAAATATAAAAGCAAGGATCATAAAATTACTAGAAGAAAATTTACAGAAACATCTTAAAGACCTTGTTGTAGGTAGTGGTTTCTTGGACCGCACATCCAAAGCACAAACAACAAAAGAAACAGATAAATGGGACCTCCTCAAAATTAAACCCGTTTGCACCTCAAAGGACTTTGTCAAAAGGGTGAAAAGGCAGCCGACACAATGGAAGAAAATATTTGGAAATCACATATCCGATAAGGTTTTGATTTCCATGATATATATAAAGAGATGCCACAACTCAACAATAAAAAGACAAACAACACGATCAAAATTTGGGAAAATAATTGAATAGACAGCCAAAGAAGATATACAAATGTCGGAAAAACACATAAAAATGTTCAACATCACTAGCCATTAGGTCAATGCAAATCAAAGCTACGATGAGATATCATTTCAAACCTATTTGAATGGCCATTATTAAAAAGACAGAGAACTACAAGATTTGGAGAGGAAGTGGAGACATAGGAACCCTTATTCACTATTGGTGGGAATGTAGAATGGTACAGTCATTCTGGAGGACTGTTTGGCAGTTTCTAAATAGTTGAATATAGATTGGCTATGTGATCCAGAAATACCACTCCTGGGTATATGCCCTGAAGTACTGAGAGCAGTGTCACAAACAGACATCTGCACACCGATGTTCATAGTGGCATTATTCACGATTGCCAAAAGTTAGAAACAATCCAGGTGTCCACCAACCGATGAATGGATAAACAAACTGTGACGTGTACACACAAGGGAGTATTATGCAGCTGTAAGAAGAAACGAAGTCGTAAAGCATATGGCAACATGATGAACCTGGAGGACATTATGTGAATGAAGCAAGCCAGACGCAAAAGGACAAATACTGTATGAATGCATTACTCTGAACGAAATATATTGTGCAAGCTCATGGAGCTAATAACTTGAACATTAGTCACCAGGAAATAGAATGAGTTTAGAGAATGGAAAGCTGCGGGTTAACTTGGGCAGAATTGGTAAATAGGATGTGTTAATCTTCGTAAAATGAATAGAAAAAGTGAAAGCCCAACGTAAATGTTTGTAACTAGCAGTACTATTATGTGGGTATGAAAGTGGTTTAAAGGGAGAGTCTAAGGTCATGTATACTACTAAAAGGGAAGCTAAAAAATGTAACAATGGACTGTATAGCATAGTAAAACTGCATGTGAAATATATATATGGGTAAAATTGCATTTTACCTATAAGACCACTTTTTCTTTGAACAAATATATGTTAATATACAAGATGTTAATATCAGACAAAAAAACCATCATGCTAAGTGAAAAAAACCAGACACAAAGTACTACATATTATATGATTCCATATATATATAATGTAAATATAAATCAATTTATAAAGATGAAGTTAGATTAGTGATTATTTAGGACTGGGGAAGGACTGCTAAGGGGTGTGGAGCTTTTCTTTTTGGAGTAATGAAATTGTTCTAAAATTTTTTGTGGTGATGAATGCCTAATGTGATTATACTAAAAGCCATTGACTATACACTTTAGATATATCATATGGCATGTGAATATATCTCAATAAAACTGCTTAATAAATAAATAATTGTACAAGAATAGCCAGAAATAGCAGCTATGTATGGCAGGGGAAGCATAGGGAGATTGAGAGGTGAAGAAATTTTTTGTTTTGTCTTTTTTGTTTATTATTATTATTGAAATAATGAAAATGCTCTAATAATGATTGAAGTGATGAATGCAAAATTATGTGATTACAACAAATACCATTAATTGTACATTTTGGATGAATTGTATGTTTTATTAATTGATTTGTTAAAAAGCAAAGTACACTTTTCTGTACTTATGTAGTAAAAAAAACAACCAAAAACCACATTGAGATAGTTTCAAAACCTATGCTTTTTTTACTGTCCAATACCCTTAAACCAAGTCTCTTTATCAGACCCATTCAAGAATACTAGCTTTAGCCATCTGCCATGGCCAGGGAACCAAAGCAACCTTTCCGTACCTCTTTTCTACCTGCTCCCATCTCCCTTCCCACTTAAAGCAAAACTTTAAGTCATTGACAGAGCAATTAGTATTTAAAATGGCCAATCCTGAGTGAAAAACATTTCAAATTTAACTTAGTCTTCTTCCCTCCCTCAGCTTGGACCTGCTTCAGGCTGGAAGCCTGTAATGGGAAAGGGGAACTGGTCCTCTATTCTTTCATAGCTAACCTACTCTCCCACCAGTTTCTAAGAGTAAGCAAAAAAGTCACGGGCTTGCTGGAGTTTTTATCTACGGACATGGGAAATTTAAAAGGGCAATACAAGACAAAAATAAAGTCACTTTTAAAAATCACAGTCCACATATCATATTTGTTCAACATACCAGTTACACACATTTGTCTTCACTTCTCTTATCAGACTAGTAGGTCAAAGTCCTTGTCTTATTCATATTTGTATCACCAGCTTCAGAATATAGTACCTAAAGCATAGAGGCACCAAATGAATGTTTATTGGATGACTATAAACTAAAGCTCAGGTTTCCTTACCCTCAGGATTAAACCTTTCCATCATATTATTTCACTCCTCAGGTATGTGATAAGACAAAAAAAAAAAAAAAAAAGTGAGAAAAATTAAATATAATGGTATGTCTGGGACCAGACCCCTCAACAATTATGGTTTCCTGATAGACTCACAACAGGATTTAGATATTTTCTTTCCTTCTTTTTAAAGTAGTAAAAAACAAATAGAACACTTTGTGATATTTATTTCTTCTGTAATTTTTAGTTGAAATAATAAATGCATATAAATGTTCAGCTCAATAAATTTTCACAATTGAACACATCCATGTAATTGGTACCCAAATCAAGAAACATTTTCAGCGTCTCAGGAACTCTTCTCATGAAACTTCCACTCTTTACTCTCCATCACAAGAGTAACCATGAGAGAGTGGCTCTGACTCAAGTGTTTGAGCACCCGCCTTCCACATGCGAAGGTCCCAGGTTCAGTTCCCAGTGTTTCCTGAAAAAATCAAAAAAAACAAACAAGCAAAACAAAACAAACAAACAAAACAAACAACTCAGGGAAACTGATGTGGGTCAGTGGTTGAGCACTGGCTTCCCACATAAGAAGTCCCGGATTCAGTCCCTGGCCCCCAGTACTGCAAAAAAAAAAAAAAAAAAAAAAAAAAGTAACCATGATTCCTGGCTTCTAATAGCATAGATGGGTTTTTACACATTTTTGTTCTTCATTTAAATGAAATCACACAGTATGTACTCTTTTGTGTCTGACTTCTGTCATTCAACATTATGTTTCTGAGACACATCCATATGGAGTGTCGCTCTAGGCTGTTCATTTTCATTGTTACACAGCATTTCCATTGTGCACATATTCCACAATTTATTCTGCTGGGCATTTGGGTAGTTTCCAATTTGGACCCATTATGAAAAGAACTGCTGTGAATATTTCTTTTGGATACATACCTAGGCATGGAATTAAAGGGTCAAAGAAGGTTTATGTTTGACTTTAGTAGACTCTGATAAACACGTTTATAAAGCGGTTGTACCAATTGATATTCCCTACAGCAGTACAAAAGTTCTAGCTGCACATTTTCCCCAAAACTTAGTATTTTCTGTCATTTTCACATTAGCCATTCTGGTAGGTGTGGTATCCAGTGTGGTTTTAATTTGCAAATGGCCAAGTAAACCATTGGATATCCTCTTTTATGAAGTGGCTGCTGAAGTCTTTTGCCCATTTTTCTACTGGGTTGACTGTCTTTTTAATTGATTTGTAGGCATTTATTTTATATTCTGAATATGAATCCTTTGTTGGATATATATCCTGCAAATATCTTCTACCACTCTCGTTTTTCACTCTATTGTCTTTTTTTTTAAGATTTATTTTACTTTTTTATCCATTTTTAACCCCCCTCCCCCGTTTTTGCTGTTCCCGTGTCCATTAGCTGGGCAATTCTCTGTGTCTGTTTCCTGCCCTCTCTTCTCATCCCTCTTCCTCCTGTCTTCACCAGGATTCCATCCTGTGAACGTCCGATGTGGGAGACAGGCGTTCTGTCACCTGCGCCATCTTATTTCCTGGTGTTTTGTTTTTTTCTGCGCGTCTCGTCTTGGCTCTCCCTTTTTGTCACTCTCCTGTTATGTCATCTTGCTGTGTGGCTCGGTGGGGCCTGGCATGCCTGCATGCAGGGCCTGATGGCACGCCCCACCTTCTATATTTTTATTTTACCAGGAGGACCCGGGGATCGAACCCAGGTCCCTCCATATGGGAGATGGAGCCCAACCATTTGAGCCACATCTGCCCCCGACTAGTGTCTTTTGATGAAAAGAAATGATTAATTTTAATATAGTCCACTTTTTTTTTTCAGTTAACACTTGTGTCCTAGTTAAGAAATCTTTTGCCTACTCCAAGGTTACAAAGTTGTTCAATGATTTTCTCAAAAACTTTTGTCTAGCCTTTCACACTTAGATCTTTAATCCATCTAGAATTGATTTTCATTATGGTGTGAGGAAGGGATCAAGATACATTTTCCCCATATGGACATCAAATGATCCAGCAACCCTTTTTAAAAAGACTACCATGTCCCCTGTACCATACTGATAAACCCGATGACTGCATTCCTTCTCCCTCCCTGCTTTTAACAAAAATAACTGCATTATTTAATTTAAAAATAAGACTATTTACTGTAGATTAAAAATGTTGGTGAGAAAATGAAAATGTTAAAATTCTAACAACCCCATCTCCCAGGTATAATTATTATTTACAGTTTAGTGTATCTACATCCTGATATTTTTCTATAGCTACATACTTATGAATATTTTTAAAACCAAAATGAGGCCATACTGTCAATTCTGGTTTTTAAACTGCTTTTCACTTAACATATCATGACTATATTTATCAACAAATATGCATCGAAAACATTTATAATAGCTAAATGCTATTCCATTTTATGTTACACTCTTCCAAGATATATTTATTTTGACATTTACTGGCTTTCTCATTGCCTTTCCCCTTCTAAAAAGATGTGTAACTTTAGATTCACAAATCTCAAGTATGAAAGTTTTTAAACCTGTCAACTGCTTTAGAAAAAATAAAAACTTCAGAGAACAATTAGTGTGGCTATTGATTGGCAAAAGCTCAACTTTCCTGTTGCTCCACTTAGCACAATTACCTGCTGGCTTTTTTTCTTCCCTGGGAAAATCTTACCACACTGGCTTAATAAGCTGTAGCTTTGTGATCACAACACAATAATTCTCCAAACTCTTTAATATTCTCTTCTGTCTTTAGTTAATCTTGCCTATCACCTCAGCTTTGTCACAATCTTTTTGAGCTCAGTTTCCTTAATTGGTACAAAAAGGAATAATGTACCTACCTTACAAGAGCTTCTGTGAAGATTAAATTAGTTAACATCTGCAGTGTTTAGAACAGTATCTGTAACACTGTGAACACAATTACCACTCAAATATACATCTGAATATGATTAAAAAGGGAAATGTTAGATTGTGTATAAGGTAACAGAGTAAAAATTTTTAAAAATCCATGGAACACAATCCACAGTGAACCCTAAATTAAACCATGGACTTTAATTCATAGTACAATTATAAAAATGTCCAACATCAATTTTTTAAAAAAGATTTATTTTTATTTATTCACCCTGCCCCCCTCCCCATGGTTCTCTTATCTGCTCATTGTCTGCCTGCCTTCTCCAAGAGGCACACCAAACTCAGGACCGCCACATGAGAGGCAAGTGCCCAATGGCCTGAGCCACATCAGCTCCCTACGGGCTGTGGCATCCGCTGGCTTGTGGCATCTGCTCGTTGCGGCTGGGGTAGGGTCTGCTCATCTTTTTTAAGAGGCATCAAATCCGAACCTGGGACCTCCCGTGTGGTAGGTGGTTGCCCAACTTGTTGAGCCACATCTGCTACCCTCCAACATTACTTTTAATGAATATTCCACACCAATGCAAGGTGTTGGTGCTGGAGTGGTGTATTGGAATCTTGTATTATGCATGATTGTTCTGTAAACCCACGACTTCTCTAATAAAAAAAAAATATTTTTTTAAAAAACAGTCTCTGGCAAGGAATAAAGTACCATTATTATTCCAAAATCCTTTCCTTCTGGAAGACTATACAGACTAAGATTCATTTCTTATAACTTAAAATAGTGAGACACCATTTTTCCCTAAATGATGAACATTAAAAGGAACCAAGGATACTCAGTGCTGCTGGGAGTTCAGGAGGCTATCATTCTCATATGCTGGCAGAGGTGTTAGAAAACATAAAAATCTTTCCAAGGAGCAATTAGGCAATGTTACGCAATAGTCTCTGACCCAATAATTCCACAGAGCAGGCAGACTTTTGCACAAGGCTGTCATCACTGTACTATTTAACACATTTAAGAAAAAAAAACTAAAAGCCTCCAAATAAGGAATTAATGTATGGTGATCTTTAAGCTGGAATATTGCCTAGCCATAGAAAAATATAAGTTTTAGTTGCAATACAATAAGTAATTTTTAGTTGCAAGAGAAAATGCTTACACCATAATATTAAGTGATGAGAGCAGGATGTAAAACTTATTACAGCATGATTCCAATTATGTAAAAAAATAAGACTGAGGTAAAAGGTGGGAAAAATTCTTATACTAAATATGAATTGTGCTTGTCTGTCGTCTCTGGATGGTAGGGTTATGAATCATTTTTTCCCTTCTACTCTTTATTTCCTAAATTTTATGAATAATGAATTACTTTAAAAATAGGTAAAAAGGATATTTTAAAATCAACTACATATGACAAGTCACAGGATTTATAACTGAAAGAGAAATTGCATGCCTATCTTTGAGGAAACACACTGTGAATAGTATTTAGATACAAAATAATTTAATATATCAGTTTAAGGGAAAACTGAGGAATTTATCTTGTTCAGTAATACCATACTAGTTCATTATAAGGCCAACTTTAGGATCGAGTTTTATTAGAACTATATTGAGGACATGCAACACTATATAGGAAATCACAACAGAAATGTGGGAAACTATATCCACAGCATACAGTTTTTAACCGGTTTATTCTCTGGTAATCATACATGGCATCATCATTTTAAAAATCGCAGCTTGATGAGATAAAGAGGAAATAATTAATAATCCTTATTATTACTCTGGCACCACAAATAAGCTATAAAACAATATTTAGTCTCTAAGAAATGTTTAGAGTGCTTTTTACAATTGACCTTATCTTAGCAATACAACAGGAAGATTTTAGTTTAAAGAACTAGGTTAGCTGTTAATATATTGAGGGCATTGTGTGAATTCTAGGCAGCAGGGACCGTGTATGCAAAGGTGGGTAAGCATTAGAGAGTTGTAGAAAAGATTATACTCATTCATATCAGATTTTTTTTTTCTTTTTTTTTTTTTTTTGAGGTACCGGGGGCTGGGGCTTGAACCCTGGACCTTGTATTTAGGAAGCCTGCGCTCAACCACTGATTACATCAGCTTCCCTGAGTTTCATTTGTCTTGTTTTTTTTTTTCAGGAGGTACAGGGAACCAAACCTGGGACCTTCTATGTGGGAAGCAGACATCAACTGCTTGTGCTACACCTGCTCCCCTGTATGTGTTTTTAGCTCCAAGTCTGGGCAGAGGACTGAGAAGATTCCTTAAGGTTTTTTGTTCGAGAATTCTAAGGCAATGTGTTGAAAATTCTGACATGCAATGAGATGTTTACCACCTATAATTCTAAATGCAAATAGCTAAGTAAGATAAGAAGAATTTGAAAATAATCCAGTCTCAAACAAGATTCACTACACAGGCATGAAGGAATTTGTTAATTAATTTTGTAATGTTCCAAAAGTAATTTATCAAAAGATTACTTTTGAGTATACAGTGGTACTTTTCATCATGTTTACTTTGATACTAAAATCCTATATTACTCTTTTAATTCATTGCTAAAAAGAAGCTTATAAGGAGAAGACCATTTAAAACAATTGGGGGAAAAAACAAAAAAAGAAAAAAATTGGGGGGAGGGAATCAGAAAGAGGGGTAATCCCAGAGATTATTTTGTTTACGTTGAGCATTTTTTTATTTGCAAAAGAAACACCCGAGTATAGACTTATTAGAAAAGTAATTAATTTTTTTTTATGTATTTTTTTTTTAACCAGGAGGTCCCTGGGATTGAACCCGAGTTCTCCCATATGGTAGACAGATGCCCAATCACTTGAGCCAAGTCTGCTTCCCTGTACATGTATTTTTAAATGACAGGTTTATTGAGACATAATTCACATACCTTAAAGTTCTTTCAACAAAAAATAAGAATCATTTGTAATCACATCAGGTAACATACCCAAACCATATATTATGTAAAAATATCCCAAATTTATAGCAGTGGTTATCTTGGGGAGGTTAGGAAGAGCTAGGACAAGAGGATATTTTAGCTTTATCTCTAATGATCTAATTTTTTTTAAGAGAAGAAGAAATTACTGAATATTAAGTAATTAAACATTAAAAAAAAGAAAAAATCCAAATATAAGAGTTCCCACATTTATAAAATAAATTTTTATGGGGCTGGTTATAATGGAAGAGAATTAATATTTAATCTTGGCAGGGAAAAGAATATTAGAAGCCTTAACCCACCAACATAGCCTCTCCCTCACTCCTCCTATAATCATTACTTAACTCAGTTCCAAAACCATTAATATTTCATCATATGATTGAGAATGTTAAATTCATCATAGTACTCAGAAATTCAGGTAGCCAAACTGGCTTTTCATTTTTTATTTTCCCCCAGAAATATGTTCCTGATGATCAATTTTGAGCAATTCTTGAAAGAAACAATGATTCGACTCATATTTAATTAAACAAACACATATTGAACATTTACGTATTGTAAAAATCTTCAGGACCACTTGATGTTATAGAAACAGAGACTCCACAAGGAAATTAAATAATTATGCTGTATAATTGTGTTTTCACTTTTAAAACACATGCAATTCATCTGGGATTTGACAGCATTTTTAGGATGCTAGTATAGTTCATTCTCAGTGTGATGGTATCTGGAACATCAGATAAATCTGACTGTAATGGGGCCTCAGAATACTCAGTGCATAAGAGGCATCAGCTGTTCATATTTGCAGGCAGGTGACAGAGTTTATAATACCTCACCTCATGTGATTATTCTACTAGGCCTACTAGTTGGAATGGGGTTAGCATTTCTGCAGCCAGCATCCTACATATTTAGCAGCAGGAAACGAGAGAGAGATATATGCATCTCAGCTGAGGCACAGATTAACCCAACGAATGAGAAAAGTTAAGAAATGGAATGATCTGCTGTATCAGATTATTGTTCTTCCAGGGCTGGGTTTGAGGTTCCTTCAACATGCCACTCCTTAAAGTCATCAGGTCTCCTGCTGCCTTGTGCCACATACATCTTGCTCTTCTCTACATGTGACATAAGACACACTTAGGCTGCCCAGGCAGGCAGTGCATATTGTTTTATTATGCTGTGTCATAGATCTTTTTCTATAAAAAGTGTTTTTTACATGAAGTGCTCACTTAGCAAAAAGGAATAATTGGCTGAACTAGTTAAATATCCATTTACAAAAGATGTCACGGTAAAATACATCTAGAATTTTAAAAAAAGGAAAGAAAAACTCACAATTCCTTATCTGCAATTCTCATATTCAAAAAGCTCCGAAAACAGAGTTTCTTTGTAAGGTTGATGGCAGACTTACCTGTTGGGAAAACCTGACTTGACACTTGTTCTAAGTATTTAGTTATCGCACTTAGTGAGGCTATTCATACATTCATCACAGAAATGATAATATGTTTGAAAATGGAGTGCTTCTCCAGACCCTTTTGGAAATTTTAAGCATGCTATATATGTACCCGATTACTTTTCTAAAATCTGAAAACTTTTTATCCCAAAACGCGACTAGCCTTAAGTTTTCAAATATAGGATTGTCAAGCAGTATTTCCTCAAATTGTTAATGATATGGTGATTCTACCAAATCCAAAGAAGGTACTAATAAATTCCGTATTTTTGTCCCATAGTATGTCATGAGGAAAAATCCCCAGGAAAAGAGAAAAGGCATGTTAGAACAGCTGCATGAATAAACAGGCTACAAAGAAAAATTGCCACAGGAATGATTTGGCAAGTGATGTTGCTATAATATACATTGTGTAACTAACAGTAGACTCCATTGATAGTGTACCATGCTACTGCTAATAGTTGTCTCCTAAAAATGACAAGTCCTACTCTTCTGAAGCTTCTTTTAGGTGTAGTGCTTTAGGATTTTCTTATTCAGTTATAAAGCCAGTTATAAACATCATAATCAACCAGAGAGCTTCTAAAAATACCCATGCATGGGCCTTGCCTTCAGACATTCTGATTTAGCTGTTCTAGAGAGAGGCCTTGGCAAGAGTGCTTAAAAAAGCTCCCTAGGTGACTCTAATGTGGTGATTCTAATGTATAGACAAAGCTTTACAAAGTCCTAATACCCAGGTTGTACCCCAGACCAAGTAAATCAGAATCTCTGGGAATGAGGTCTAGACAAAATGATTGTTTAAAAAGATGCTTGGGTGATTCCAATGTGCAGCCAAAATTGAAAGCCACTGGTGCAGACCCACTGAGTTGCCTGGCGTAAGGATTAAAGGTGTCAATTTTTTTCTTCTTCCTGAACCGAATGACTTCTAAAACATCACTGTCATATGGTCTGAGTCACCAATAAGGAATTCCAAGGTTTACCCAATCTGATGGTGGCTTATTCATGGAATCATTCCTCAGTTTATGAATGGGAAAGAGGTAGGAAGAGAAAGACATAGAAATCACATGATAAATATTTTAAAATACCTTTAGTAAAATAATCCACACATGAAAACTTCTTTAGCATACAGTAAATTAGTGAAAAATAAAATTGGAAAGTAAATTCACTTCAGTAGAGGCTACAATTTAAAGGAGAGCACAATTTAGAAGGTACACAATAGGAAATCATAGCATCTTCCAATGACTTTTAGGAAAGCAAATGAAAAATAATTATGATAATTTTCTAGTGACTCTTTAACTCTTCTGGATACCAGATTCCTATACATATTTTGGGAAAATAATTCAAATATTAAATTCTAGACAGTTTGCGCTGAGACAGCAACTAAAATATACAGTAAGGTGCAGATCTTTTTACATAGAAGGTAAATCTTTTTTGCTTTTACTTATAATTTTTTTTTCATGTGTCCTAATGGTCATATGAAGAAGACATTTACTTTATCATCTCTAACCCTCAGGAAGGTAGGGCAAGTATGGAGTAGGCAACACAGCTCACCAGGGACCAAATTCAACACTTTTCACAATTGTGAGTGGCAAAGTAATGGGAAAAGTCCAGGGTACTACACTTATTTAGGCTTCTACCACATCAATTTAAGCCACTGAAAATAGATACACTGGGAAGGTGGCACAGTGCCACAACTGAGAACTATTTTCAGTTTTCATCACTTTTAGTACCTACACTGGTTAAAGAAATAAGACAAAATTTTATCTACCATGTAGGAATTTTCAGTTCTAAGACGTGGACAATATAGCTTCATTGCTCAAGAAACTCCCACCAGCAGAAGAAAAAATACGTGTAAGTTCTATGCATTCTTCTCTTTCACTAGGAAGATGTTAGCTGATATAATGCAGTTGATGAGAAGAGAACTGTGAATTCCATCACAATGGAATATGGGAGGAGCTGGCATTTCTGCTTATGTCATTAAAATTGTTCTTATGATAAAACTTAGAATTGCAAATTTAGCTCAACTCACCACAGTTTCAACCTATGGAAATGAAATAAGACTCACTCCCTTGGCCAAAAACCACAAGCAGCTGTTGGGAGCAAGAGGGCAATAAGGACAGAAGAAAACAGATTCACTGCATTGTTATCAAGAATGGGCTTCCCTGCTATGTACTTTGTTTCATTCGTTGGACTGTTGACCACCATGCCAGTGCTTTCATCCAAACCTGGAGTGGAAAGAAAGCAAGTGAGTTGGACAATCCAAATGACTTGATTTTTTAAAAAAGAACATATTAGCTTTTATCCTCCAAAGGACAGCATCTATTAAAGAGTCTCATCCACTTGAAAAATGACTTGAGTAGATAATTTATATGGTAAGATATATGGAACCCTTGATTACAAATAACCTCTTTGAATAAATGGGCTTCACAGCACCTCAATACTGTTCTCTCAACACCTCTGGAGTTCCTTCAGAAGTAAAAGGGAGAGCATGAAAAGCAGATATGGCATGAAACTGGCAGGCTGGCCCTGCCTTCCCAGTGGTTCTCCTGCTAGACCAGCCTGCTAGGCCCCTGAGAGTAGGGTTCATGCCTGTCATCCCAGTACTGGATACAAAGGGCCCGGCTTTGTGTTGGCACAAAGGAGAATTAATATCTCCTACTGTCCACATTTTTTCAACTCATTCGATATGATCAGAAACTTACCTAGAGTCCAATTTAGAATAAAAGCTAGGCTCTTTAAAAAACATCTATTCTGTTTATGTGTATATAGAATTATTGGCCCTTCAGTGTGAATTAAAATCAGATTTCTTCCTCCTCAGCATCTGGATGCAGCTAATCAAACATTCTGTTGGGGAGGGAAGGATATGGACAAGCAGACCATCTTGGGGGCACAGAGAACATTGGGAGATCTGTACTCAAGGAACCTTTCTCCAGGCTCCCAGGCTCGTCAGGATGTTAGTCAAAGGAGAAAACATGTTTGATGAAGAGTGTGGAGCAAATGTAACAGAATTTGTCAGTACAGTGACAAGATGGGAGGCTTCAGAACCAAAGCACAGGCAATTCTGAGGAAAATGGACTGTACCACATATCTTGGGCAGGGGAGGAGGGCAAACATGATGTCACAGTAGAAAAGGAGGCCATGTGCATGTTAATCAGGTGAAAACAGTATTTCTAAATGGACTTAGAAAATATATGGAACAGAGTGCAGTAAAATGATT
This sequence comes from Tolypeutes matacus, assembly GCA_026826555.1. NCBI lineage: Eukaryota > Metazoa > Chordata > Mammalia > Cingulata > Chlamyphoridae > Tolypeutes > Tolypeutes matacus. Next base: position 3,552,374 of record JAKSZT010036119.1, on the reverse strand, counting down.
TGATCCTAAATGTCCTGTTTCCTTGGGATTTGGTGAAGGCTCAGAAGTAGAAACATCTCTTCCCCGCACCATTGTATCCTCCCACACAGCTTTGTCATTGCTCCATGGGACTAATTCTCTTTCAATAAATTTAATAGAAAAGAATAAGAAAATCAAAATTGTATTAGAGGGAGTAGATGTAGCTCAAGTGGTTGAGCGCCTGCTTTCCATGTATGAGGTCTCTGGTTCGATCCCCAGTACCTCCTAAAAACAAAACAAATGAAGAAAAAAAACCAAGTCTCACTGGAGAGCAGATGTAGTTCAGTGGTTGAGCACCTGCTTCCCAGTTACGAGGTCCTGGGTTCAATTCCTGGTACCTCCAAAAAAAAATTGTATTAGACACTTTGTCCTATTATTCCTGGTCTCTCAACTTCTTGCATCTTTGGGTTTGATTACCTTGACACTTTTTTTTCCTCTTCCATATTTCTCCTCCCCCTCCCCCTTTTTAAGGAGGTACTGGGGATTGAACCCAGGACCTCATATGTGGGGAGGCAGGTGCTCAGCCACTGAGCTACATCTGCTCCCCTTCCCCATTTTTAAAAATATATCAGAAAGTTGCAATAACAAGGTAATAGTCTTACCTGTGAACTGCATTGTAGCTCCTAAATATGAATCCAGAATTGATCCTAATAATCCAGCCAGACCTCCAAATGCAATAATGGGCCACTGAGGAGCAGAAATGTCTAAATCATTCACAAAAACCAACTGTGTGAGGAAGTATGCGAAGCCCACAACGGTACCACCAAGGAGACTGGAGGCAAGGCCCACTAACGTAACCCCTCCATTGGTCCCTAAAGAAGAGACATGCACAAAATCATTCTGGTTAACAAATAGCAAATACCTAAAGTCAAGGAAAGCAACAAATGTTGGTCCCTACCTAATCAAGGCTCATTTAAAGAAAAATTGCAATCCAAAGGCTAGAAAACAGTATTTTTTCCTTAGTGACTCTTGACATTCTAAGCAATGAAGTGGAATGGTTCAGTGAAGCCAGGCTGTCTGGGTTTCAATCTTTGTCTTTGGACTGCCAAGTTGTGTGACTGAGTTTATGTTACCTAACTTTTCTGTGCCTTGGTGTTCTTGTTTGTAAGACAGAAATAATAAAAGAAGCAATTCCTATGATTATTATGAGTATTAAATGTTAATCTATGTAAAGCAGTTACAACAGTACTTTGCACACAGTAGTTGTTCAAAATATGCTAGCTGTTATGATGAAGAAGAAGAAAAAGGTGGAAGAGGAGAAGAAAAAGAAGTAGCAGCAGTAGTAACTGATGATGATAATGGGGAATTGAAATATGTTAAAGAACTAAGCACATAACAGGTTCTCAAATAGCACTCTATTGTTCCCTTCCTTTCCCTTCTCCATTGGTATGTTCATGGGTCAATCACTATGTTTCTGTAACATTTATCTAGGATTTGCTAACATTCCCTGCAAATATTATTTATTATTACCAACTTAACAGCCTTTAGCAATTTTTTCTAGTTAAGGAGACTAAGTAAAGTTCTTAGGAGCCTCCTAAATAAGATACACAATAAATCAAGAGGTTTTTTTTTAATTTGCGTTTGTTCTTTTGAGAAACTAAAATCAGGACTCACCAACTGGAACTTTCTCCCAGGTTGTTATCAGCCTTGGCGGGCTTTTACTTAGAACAGTACCAACTTCTGAAGCCCATGTGTCTCCAGCAGAACAGGCCAATGCAGCCAAGAGAGACAAACACATCCAGGAAGCAGTGTACTGCTTGGAAAAATCTATTGGGATTTCCCCAGGGCCATTTTCTATCATGTACAGCAGGGCTAGCTCTGTGGGTACAGCTCCATTACAGAACACCTGAACCCAATTCCTCTGCCCACCTGGAAACAAGCAAGCAGACAAAAAGGACAATAAATGCTTTCTCCTCAGAAGGAAAATCATGCAGTTATAGGAACTTAAGCTTTAGGGGAGCAGGTATAGCTCAATGGTTGAACACCTGCTTCCCATGTACAAGGTTCAATCCCTGGTACCTCCTTAAAAAAAGGGAACAAATGGGACTTAAGTTTTAAATTTTAAGAAAAGAAAAATGACTAAAACAAAAACAAAACAGAAGACTAAAAGTGGTTTGGCACCTTTGCCCACATTATGTACTATTATTAATAAATGTTGAATAATAAAGATAAGACTTCAGAGTTTCTAAAATTCTGCTGTTACTTGCAATTGTGGTGAAATAATGATAAATTAAATTAGGCTACTACTTAAATTTTCATATAAAATTTATGATTCAACAGTCTAAACATGTTCTGATTAAAAGCTTATGATTTTTAAAAAAAGCTTATGATACCTGAGGATGAAACCAATTTTACTATTTTAAGTTATGCCAAATATAATTAATTTTACCTTCTTTATATTCTGAATCTAGACGCTTCTTTGCTTCTCCCTTCCATTTAGTGAGTTTTGAAGAAGAAACAAAAAACATCAGCAGAGAGGTAAAAAAGCTGAAATTTGCAATGGTTAAGATAAATCCAACCACTAGCCCTGGAAGAAATACATATACACACAGAATTATACTTAGTCCATATACCAATGCTATAAAAAAAAAAATACTGGAACTTGTTTTTTCAGTTATTTCTACATTACAACCTGAAATGTGTATTTCTAGTACCTTTATATTTTTACCAACTGAGATGTTTTTGAGCAGTAAACTGAATGCCAGTTTGATTAAGTTGAGACATGTATTTGTACCATATTTGTTCTTTCAAATACTATATGAATATTATTTCAGACAATCATTTTACAATCAAGTTGCAAAACTGTATGAATAGTAATGATCTCATTTATATGAAACAGTATTATATTAGATACATAATATTTGGATAGACATCCAGTCTGAAGAATTTCCAAATTAATTGTTGTTCTCTCTGGGGAAGTGAGACTATAGTCTTTAAATTTCTATTTTTTACATTCCACACCCACCCCCTAGCCTGGTGCTTTTTAGGAAATTCAAAAAAGGATAAGCTTTTTAGACTCTTCAAAGATCTTTCACATGTTCTCTTCTTGAGCCTCACAAAACTATGTGAGGGGCTAGAGAGTTTTTCTTAAGCTAGGTTTTTCTGCATATAACCCATGAAAATAATACCGGATTATTTTACATTCTTTCATGTGGAACTAAAAGTGTACTATGTTCTGTGAATGCAATTTTATATTTTCCTCTTTGTCTCTTAAGATTTTGTTTGGGCAAATAAAGAAGAAAGAAGGGGATTTTCTTCATCTTCTGATGAGTGTCCATTTTCAAGGAAGGCTTATAAAATCTGCAGTTCGATCAGTAAAACAAAGAGGAACTCTTAAATTTCATGAGACAAGGGAGGGAAAAAAAAACAAAGGAAAAATGCTCTTTTTTGATATCACATCAATGTGAAAAGATGCAATTAAAATCAACTGCTACATCAGTTGAAAATGCTTGAGGCTTAAGTATTACACTTCATGTGTGTTACTTAGGAAATAATTACATTTCTCTCCATATAACTGTATAGGGAAAGTACAAAAATATGTTGGAATGGGCTTTGTCAATCCATAAAGAGCTTTTGTTACAAAATTTGAAACATGTACTGTGAGTAGAACTTAGCAGGAGAGGTAGCACTATCACTAAGGGCTGAAATTAATCCTTCAAAAATGAATTAGGGAAGCAAATATGGGTCAAACAGTTGGGCTCCTGCCTACCACAAGGAAGGTCCTGGGATCAGTTTCTGGTGCCTCCTAAAGAAGATGAGCAAGACAGAGAGCTGACATGACAGGCTGATGTGGTGAGCTGATGCAACGGGTTGGCATGGCAACCTGATGCAACAAGATGACGCAACGAAGAGACACAATGAAGAAACACAATGAAAGACACAGCAAGCAGGGAGCAGATGTGGTTCAAGTAATTGGGCACCTCCGTCCATATGGGAGGTCCTGTGTTGGGTTCCTGGTGCCTCCTAAAACAAAAGAAGACGAGCAGACACAGAGACCACACAACGAACAGAGAGCAGACTGCGAGTTCAAACAACTCATTGTTTCCTCAGGGAAGGGGAGGAATAAATAAATAAAGTCTAAAAAAAAAAAAAATGAATTAGAATCAGAAATATAATGAGTGAAATTAGTTATCTATAAAAATGACACAAAAGAAAAGAAATAAGTGTTTGACTATTGAAAACACACAAAATTCAATCAAGGTAACCTCCGGAAGTCAGACCTGGATGTGACTGTCGCTAAGAATTCCTTTAACCTTATACTCAGTATAATATTCAGGGTTCTCTAGGGAAAAAACTGACAGGAGATGATATATATATATGTAAATATTATGAGTTTTTTAAAAATAAGAATTGGCTCAGCTGTGGGGATGAGTAAGTCCAAATTCCATCGGACAAGCTGCAAGCTGGGAACTGTGATGATGGTTTTTGGTTAACTCTGCAGAAGCAGCTGGCTGGCTGAAGTAGAGATGGAAGTACTCCCTTCTGACTGCTGAAATCATCACTTCTTTCAGGCCTTCAACTGATCGGATCAGACTTCTCTCACTGTTGACGACAATCTCTTCAGTTGATTGTAGATGTAATCAACCATAGATACAATCAACTTTTTGATGATTTTAAACCCATGAAATATCCTCACAGTAACAATCAGGCCAGTGCCTCCTTGACCAAACAACTGGACACCATAACCTAGCCACACTGACACAGGAACTTAAGCATCACACTCAGTTTGAAGAAACAGTGTACTAACAGATGGAAGTAATCTGAATAGCAGCTGCAAAATGGGAGTTTGAATTTGTCATTTTGTCTTCAGCATGGTCCAGTCAATTCCTTATTTGGATTACTTCTCAGGTACCAATTTATTGTGAACAGAATTTTTTTTGTTTTTATTTGTTTTCTTATTTTTAATTCTTTTCTTTGTATATATATTTTTATTTGGATCTTATTGAACAGAATTTTAATGTCTCTGGCCATTAAATTTATCTAGCTAACTCTTTTAATTCTGACTCTATGTTTACCAAGTTAACTTAAAAAATTTTTTTTAATTTTTAAATTTTTATTTGGAAATAATTTCAAGTGTACAGAAAAGCTGCAGGAATAACAACAGTAGAAAGGGAGCGGATGTGGCTCAAATGGTTGGGCGTCCGTCTGCCATGTGGAGGGACCTGGGTTCGATCCCCGGGACCTCCTGGTAAAATTAAAAAAATATATATATATATATATAAGGCGCATGGGCTTCCAGGCTCTGTGTGCCAGTGAGCCACCAGGCCCCGGGAGCCATGCAGCAAGATGATGATGTAACAGGGGAGAGACAAGACGAGATGCCCCGAAAGCTCTGAAAGCCAGGAACCGAGGTGGCAGAGGTGGCAGAACACCTCTCTCCTACATCGGAGGTCTCCAGGATCGAATCCTGGTGAAGACTGGAGGAGGATGAGAAGAGATGACAGGAAACAGATACAGAGAATTGCCCAGCAAATGGATACAAAACAGCAAATGGGGAAGCGGGGGGGTTAAAACGGATAAAGTAAATAAATAAATCTTAAAAAAAAAAAAAAAAAAAAAGAACAGTAGAAAGAACACCCATATACCTTTCACCCAGATTCACCTACTATTAATATTTTACCCCATTTTTGCACATTTAAAAAAAAAAAAAAATATATATATATATATATATATACACACACACATGTAAAATACATTTTTCTGAGCCATTTGAGGATAAGATATATACATCATGGTCTTTCACTCCAGTGTGCATGTCCTAAGAATAGGTATACACTCTTACATAATCATAGTATTGTTTTCAATTTCAGTAAATTTCCAATTGATATACTTTTATCTACCTCTGTACTACAATTTTTTCAGTGGACTGAATAATGTACTTTATAGCATTTCCCCCTCCATTACAGGATACAGTCTAGGGTTGTTGTCATGTCTCTGCCTCTTTTAGCATGGGCCATTTCTACAAAGCTTTCTTTTTCTTTTCTGACTTTGTCATTTCTGAAGAATACAATCTCATTTTTTAAAAAATCAGAATGTTCCTCATCTTGGGTTATCTAAAATTTCAGCACGATTAGATTCAGGTTATGCCTTCCTGGCTCAGATACTACTTAAGTGATATTGAATCCCCTCAGGGTATTTTATCTGGAGGCACCTGATGCCCATCCTCTTCTTGGTGAATAATATTGTGAATGTTATTTTTAATACTGTATTAAATCTCATCATTCAGTCAATGCAGTGTTTGATTTCTCCACTATTTAATTACTATATTTTCCTTTAAGATAAGAAGCAATCTGTTGGAAGCACTATAAGGCCATGCAAATATCCTGCCCTTCCTCAAAATTTTCCCTTAGATTTCACATTTATTTATTATTTTTGTCTGATCAAATTGTTACTATGATGGTTGCAATGCTGTCTATCCAACTCCAGCGTTCCCTCCACATTTACTAATCAGCATTCAAAGAGACAGAACTTACTGCACACTGTCTTTCAATAAACCCAAAGCAGGATGCCACTAAAACAACCACCTCCACTCAAATGCTAAAAAAGGCACCTACATTTTTTCTATTTCAACCACCTTAAAATACCACATGGGTGGGGGGGGTTGGATGTGGCTCAAATGGTTGGGCGTCCATCTCCCATATGGAGGGACCTGGGTTTGATCCCCGGGACTCCCGGTAAAAATTTTAAAAAATAAAAATATAGAAGGCACGTGGGCCGCCAGGCCCCATGCACGGGTGCGTCATCAGGCCCCACAGGCCATACAGCAAGATGACGACGTAACAGAATGACACAAGGGAGATTCAAGATGAGACATGCCGAAAAACCAAGAACTAAGGTGGTACAGGCGGTAGGATGCCTCTCTCCCACATCGGAGGTTCCCAGGATCGAATCCCAGTGAAGACAGGAGGAGAAGGATGAGAAGAGACGGCAGGAAACAGACACAAAGAATTGCCCAGCAAATGGACACAAAAATAGCAAAAATGTGGGAGGAGGGGGGTAAAAATGGATAAAAGTAAATAAATAGATAAGTATTTTTTAAAAATATCACATGAAGTGATCAATGTTCATTTGTTGCTGACGAGTTCAGAATAAGCAAATAAATTGAAAGCAACGTGCTTTGAAGAAATGGTTTCTCTCATATAGTCTAAAAATATCTTAGAATATTTCGCAACTCACAGCTATGTATGAACTCTTAGATTAGTAACTGCTCTCTGCTGTTCATGCCCATTCTACCCACAATGAATCGCTACCTATCACTGAGAAGGGGTTTGTGGGCATGACAAAAGGGTGCTCCCAAAGAACTTGAAGCCTCAAGGATTATGGCTACCTTTTAAGTTCCATACCTAAGAGAAGCAATTAATCATCCCAGGAAGGAAAACAACACTGTCCACAAATGTGTCTGATTGTGAGAGTATAGAGTTACACCCAAAATTTCAACCTAGGTGACCTGGATATAGGTTTTGGAGGCAGAAAAGGGAAATGCAAGACTGAAATTTCATAGTAATTTAATAAACCCAAATCTAATCTCTTGTTTCATATGGAATCTGCCCATAAAAAAAAAAAAAAAAAAGACTTGTCAAGCACTGTCCGAGACCTGTGGACTTGTATTACTGTTTCTCAGATTCTGTACTTATACCAAAGCAACCTTCTAATTATAATCTGCCTTCTCAAGTGGCCTGACTACAAGAATAGGACATGCCTAAATGGTGATGTCTGTATTCTGGTCTGTCTGGTAGTTCTGTAATTTTACTGGTTTAATAAAATGGCATTCAGGCTCATATTTTGTCTCTTAGGACAATGCACAGTGTTAGTCAGTTTTCCTACCTCTGATCAACTCTAGGACCTGATAGTATGGTTTCTACCCCAGAAAGACTGAACACCAGACCTGAACCACAGTAACCACACAGAGGTAAAGCCACCCTTCTGAGACCACATGGAGCATAACCGGCTGACCTGCTGGCAACATCCCATCTTGCTGTTTCAATACACTTACAGCATCTCTTTCTGAGGATCAGATGCCTGGAACCCATTTTATTGAACATCTGTCTTCCCTGACTAGAATGGTAAGCTCTGTGAGGGAGAAATTTTTATCTATTCCGTTCACTGTTAAATCTTAAGTGACCAGAACAGTGCCTAACACACAGGGGACCCTCACAAAATATTTGCTGAATGAATGAAAAAATGATAAAACACTAAACCTAATAGCAAGAGAAATTAAATTTAAATCTGCCAAGTCAAGGCTTGATGACAAAATGTCCACGTTCAAATAGTCAAAGGAACACTTTTAATAAACAAACACATCCTTGAAGCAAATCACCTGGGCAGTGCTTTTTCATTTACAAGCACTATTTCTCACATCCCTTCCTGTGATTCTCTCCTTATTTCTGGAATAGTTTCTTTTCAGGAGATTAGTGCCCTACACTTCAGTGTCCCCCTTAAGCAGTGCCTCATCCGTCTCCCCTTCCTATCATCACTGAGGTATGCTGTCCTGTGTCAAGGAAGACTTTAAATACTAAGATCCTGAGAAAGTTCTATAACTTTTTTTTTTTATCACCACCATCCATTACCAAAACTTTCCATCATCCCACAAAGAAACCCTGTACATTTTAAGCATTAACTCCATATTCCCCATCACCACAGTTCTGTAACTTTTCTCAATTCTAAGCATATGTATGATGTGGCAAACCTTAGTAAAATTCCTTATGACTATGAAAAGTAGTAGAAAGAAACTAATAATAACTAACATTTATAGATACTAATTATGTGTGCCAGGCACCAGGCTAAGCATTTTACATGGATGAGTTCTCACAATAACCCAATGCTACAGACACTGTCATTCCCTCTCATTTTACAGATGGGAAAACTAACAACACTGAGAGTCTAAGTGACTTGCTGTCACATTCCCAACCACTATACTACTACGCTATACTTGAATCAGCAATACATTTTCTTATTCTCCAAAAAAAAAAAAAAAAAAAAAAAAAAAAAGCTCCGAATAAAATGACCCATTTCACAGAAATCAATATTGGGGAACAGATATAGCTCAAGTAGTTGAGCTCCTACTTCCCACATGGGAGGTCCTGGGTTCGGTTCCCGGTGCCTCCTGAAAAAAACAAAAATAAACAACAAGCAAAACAAATGAAAAAACCAACTCAGGGAAGGTGATGTGGCTCAGTAGTTGAGCGCTGGCTTCCCACATACAAGGTCCCGGGTTTGATCCCCAGCCCCGATACGTTAAAAAAAAAAAAAAATCAATATAAATATATTTCCTAAACACGTATTATGTGTTCACTATTCAAAGAAGCATGGGACACAGAAGCATAAGATACACTCTCTGTCCTTAAGTAGTTTGTAATCCAGTAGGCGTCCTTTATGCTCAAACACATCCAGTGAAGTATTATAGTACCTGAATATCTTTTTAGAAATATACATATTATTTTGTGTGCCTTGACTTTAGAATTATCAGTTACTACTTATTTCCATCTGCTGCATTTGATAAAACTCCATCAAACTGAAGCATCAAGAGGGCTGTCAGCAATGTAATTACCTTATCTGGTCTCAATCCTATTCAATCTGAATGCTGCATTAAGTACTAAAAAGTACAGAATGACACAACCTTGCTAAGTGGGAATATTTCATTTAATCTTACTTTAGGGGGAATCATTTCAATTTTCTGCAGCTTGCATTGCTCCCCCTGCCCCGCCCAACTGCCTCATTATCCTTTGAACCTCTATATACTTCTCCATTAATACAGATGGTAATAATCATATATATATATATATATATATTTTTTTTTTTTTTTTTTTACCGGGAGGTCCCAGGGATCGAACCCGGGTCCCTCCATATGGGAGACGGGGACGCCCAACCAGTTGAGCCACATCCAACCCCCAAGATGGTAATAATCAGAATAAAAATCCAAATATCTAACACTAGCTGAACACTTATAATATACCAGGTACGGTTCAAAGCGTGACACCCTATGAGGTAGATACTATTATTATCCCCATTACACAGGCAAGGAAGGTTATGTAACTTGCCCATGGTACCCTAACTAGTAAGTGATAAAGTCTGGATTCAAAAATAGGCAGGGTGACTCCAGAGTCCACACTCTTGGCACTATGCTGTACTGCCTTTTATTCATGCCTCCTCTCAGCTTTTAGCCCATGTCTTGTACATAGTGGGCACGCAATTGTTCAGAAGAGGAAAAGGAGATTTAAAAGCCTTCCTGAGCAGCAGCAGTTTAAAAACCAGAGAGAGGAAAAAGTGTATCTCACCTTTAGAGACCTCTCTAGCACCACAGGAAGCATAATTATTATTGTACTGGGATAAGCTTCTGGGTAGACAGGGTAAAACCCAGTTACTGTGTGGCTGTTAACACCCAAAGGGGCTGAAACAGAGCTGTACCCCCTTCCCGTGATGCCCCTTTGGGACACACTACTGCTGCTCCCTCCTCCACTATAAATGCAGATGTCATGAGGCATTTCAAACATTTTGACACTGATCTCCTTAGCCACCTTTAAGGAATCCAGATGTTTAATTTCCTGCCTTCACTTTCCGATTCAGCAAAAACACTCTGGGGGTGGATGAAGGGAGAGGAGTGGGGAGAAAACGATAATAGATTAACGGGTTGATGATAATCATTAAAACGGGGTGATGGGTACACAGAAGTTCACTGCACTCTTCTCTCTTCTTCAGTAAGTGACTGAAATTTTCCACAGGTTTGAAAAAAAATCTCGAGTTCAGTCATCTGAGTTCTCTGATTAATTCCTTCATTGTTACCCACAGAGTAGTATCAAGCACTGTGGGGAATGCAGAAATGAAACAAAACAGCATCTGTCTTCAGGAAGCTTACTATACAGTTGAGGAGACGTGAAGATCTTTAAAATAAGGAGAAATTAAACAAATGATATGACAGCAGTAGACACGAAGAACTATGGAAGGGATGGAGGGGATGGAAGGGATGATTTATTCCTACCCACAGGAATTAGCAGGCCTTAAGATTAAATAAGATTTCAACAAATAGAGAAGAAAAGGACACTTTAGGATGAAAAAAATAGCATGATTCAAGTCATGAAAATGGGAAGACACAGGTGTATTCTATGGAAAGGCTTGGCAGGGTTAGAACATTAGGTCTGTAGAGAGTTGTGGGGGACAAGAGGGTAGAAAGGTGGGCTAAGGTAAAATCAGGGAAAGCCTTGGACCTCTTCTGAGAAGTTCATCTTTATCCTAAAAAGCAAAGGGAAGTCAGAAAGAGTGTGGTTTCTATTTGTTTTGTGTGACTGGAATGATGAAAATGTGGAAAAGGAACAGGTAGGGAGAAGAAAATACATGGCAGAAGATGGAGTTAAAAAGGTTCATTTTTATCTACAGTTCCCGAGTATGGGATTCAAGTATACTTATTTAATTATTCATCCATTCAAATATTTGAACACTGCTATGTGCCAGGCTCTGTTTAGGAGCTGGGAAAAAGCAGCAAACAAAGCAGACAAAATCCCTAGCCTCTTGGAGTTTACATTCTAGTGGAGAAGACAAACAATAGACAAAAGTGTGTTTGCAAAGTAAAGTATGTAGTGGCAGTTATCAAAGATTGGTCTAAGATCAAAACTATTTTCATGTTAATATTAAGATTTTTTTTTTTGCCTTTACCAGTCTCATTCTCTCACAAGTGTACAGTAGAAATTTCTCAGAGTCCTGACGTGAATGGAATGTATGCTTGTACACTCTTGTGTTTTAAACATGTCTGTTTTAATGTCTAATAGGTAAAATATTTATAACTATAATTATAGATATAAACCACAAAAACAAATGCTATTTGGGATCCTTAATAATTTTTAAAAGTATAAAGGGGTCTTGAGACCAAAAAACTTGAGAATTGCTGGTGTTAAGGCAGTGATAAATGCTAAAGAGAAAAATAATGCAGGGAAGTGTGGGTGGTGGTGGTGATGGGCTGCAATTTTAGATAGGTGGCAAGGGTAGGGCCTTCCTATAAAAGTGACATTTTCGTAAAAATCCAAAGGAGATGAGGGAGCAACCCATTCAGTTATCTGGGAAAGGGAATTCCAGGCAGTGGGAATAGCAAATACAAATGTTCCAAGGTGGGAGTGTGCCTAGCCCGTTAAAAATTTAAAAATAAAAATTCCGCTAGGGACCAGTATGGTTGCAGCTGAGTGAGCAAAGGGACGTATGGAAGGTGATGGGCGCAGAGTGACATTTGATTTCATCCTGCCTCTCTGCACTAACCACCTGCCCCCCTCCACACATACCCAGTATCACTCACACCAAAGTACCAACCTAAGACAGAACCTATTGTGTCTTGCAGACTGTTCCAGTTATTTGGTCATCACACCTAAAAGCCATCTCAATTTCCATCTCTCTTCTTCATTGCTTACATTTTATCATTTAGAAATTTCTCTCAAATTCAGCTTTTCTCCTCCATACCCATTGGCACACACACAGTCCAGGCCTATGTAACCCCATAATGTAGACAACCGTAGCAGCCTTCTAACTAATCTCCTTACCTCAGATTCTCGCCTTCCAATTCACTTTGCCTACTGCCACCAAAGAGATCTTTCTTAAAACTGCCACTTTATCAGGTTATTCTTGACTAATGAACCTTGTGGCTCCTTACTGTTTCTTTACAGCTTTATTGAGATATACGTCACATACCATGCAACTCGCCCATTTAAAATGTACAATTCAATGGTTTTGAGTATATTCACAGTGTTGTACAACCATTACCACAATCAATTTTAGAATATTTTCTCAGGTCACAAAGAAACCCTGTACCCATTAGCACTCACTCCTCATTTCCCCTTAAGCTTCACTGTCCCCTCCCCAACTCCACCCTGGCCCTAGGCAACAATTAATCTTTCCCTTTCTAACATTCTGAGGAACTACCAGACTATTTTTCCAAAGTAGATGCACCATAAAGAATCCAATTTCTCCATATTCTTGTCAACATTTTTTTTTTAAAGTTAAGTGGTATTTCATTGAAGTTTGGATCTACATTCCCCTAATGACTATGTTGAGCATCTTTTCAGGTGCTTATTGACCATTTGTATGTCTTCTTTGGAGAAATGTCTGTTCAGATCCTTTGCCCATTTTTAAACTGGGTTGTCTTATTACTACTGAGTAGTAAGAGTTCTTTATGTATTCTAGATACAACTCCCTTGTCAAATACATGATTTGCAAATATTTTCTCCCATTCTTTGGGTTGTCTCTTCCCTTGATGATGGTATCCTTTGAAGCACAGAAGTTTTTAATTTTGATGAAGTTCAATTTATCTATTTTTGTTGTTCTTGTTGTTGCTTTTTTTTTTTTGGTGTGTGTCATCTCTCTGAAACCACTGCCTAATCCAAGGTTATGAAGGTTTATGCCTATGTTTTCTTCTAAGAGTTTTAGAGTTTTAACTCTTACATTTATAGGTTAGATCCATTTTTAGTTAATTTTTATATGTAGCATAAAGTATGGGTCCAAATTAATTCTTTTGCCTATGGATATCCAGTTGTCCCAACATCATTTGATGAAGACTTCTTTCACCATTGAATTCTCTTGGCACTCTTTCAAAAATTGGCCAAAATTTGAGACTCTTAATTCTATTCCACTGATCTGTTTGTCTATCATTATGCCAATACCATACTACCTTGATTACTGTAGCTTTGTAGTAAGTTTTCAAAAAGGAATTTGGTTTGCTGGTATTTTGTTGAAAACTTTTCAATTTACAGTCATAAAGAGGTATTGGTCTATAGTTTTTCTTTTCTTGTGATATCTTTGTCTAGTTATGGTATCAGGGAAAGACTGACCTCACAAAATGAGTTGATTGTCTCAGGACAAAGAGCTAAAAACATACAGCAGAATCCTATATAAGGCACTAAAGGAGCACAGAAGAGAAGGAAAGTACTAACATTGCCTGAAGAGTGAACAGTCTGAAAAAGATTCATTGGAGGTAATTTCCGGCTTAGTTTTATGGATGAAAGGAAGTTGCTGGGTCAACAAGGTGATGCTGTGGGAACTGCAGAAGCCATTTTGAGCATGTGGGTGGTTTCAGATGTTCCCAGTGAGGTGTAACCCACAAACTTGAAACAATGAAAAAAGTGTCTTCTCAAAGTTACCTATACAATTAACATAAAACAAAACCAAGCAGATTCACTTTCACAAAAAGAAAATAATAGTGCTCTGAGAATAGCAGGATTTTCTACTTGCCAAACTATATACATTAATATATCTAAATTACATGTTTGTGTGTATACCTGTATGTGTATATGTTTATTGTATATGTGTATGTATATATAAATCTAAGTATAAATATAAATCAGAAGGTTGATAGTGGAAACCCAGAAAAACAGAGGCTCTGGGTAAACATTGGCCCTTTCTAGGGTAGAAGAAGCCCTTTCAAGGAGACATCTGATATGTATATCTCTGTTGTGGGTATGAAAACCAGGTTATCAAAGCTTGATGCTATTAAACATTCTAAGCTGACAACTTCCCCTTTCTCCAAGCAACCTTATAATTTGGCTCCCCATTGATTTTGCATATGGGGAGAGCCACCAGGGATGACACTGACTCAAACAGCCACGTTCCTGACAGGTATATTTTTCATTCTAAATCTCATTCTAAGTTGGCCTTCTGGGGTACATACATATTTCAATTTTTTTAAGTCAGTCAGAGTAGGTTGGGAGTCCTGAGTCTCATCAACTACAAGATACTGATAAGAAGATACTAATTTCTAGATGTTGGGTCAAAGACAGACCCTGGATCTTAACAATATTACCAAGGCAAATGCTGCTCTCTGAGACCTCCTGGTACCCAACCAGCAGACCTTTGCTAATGATACCCACCCTCACCATGTGCCTTGCTTTCAATTTCTAGATACGATATGTATCAAGGGAAACATTTCCACACAGTGGTTTGGTCTGATTTGTTAATTGCATAGTATCATCAATAGCATCATTTACTGATTCTCTAATACATGTAAGACACATGCAATGCCAGGAGGCAGGGACAGACAAGGTGCCTGTCCTCAAGAATTTTGCAGTGTAGAGGGGAGGCAAGACATTACTATTAAAAGATACATAATGCATGTCAGCATACATAAGTGCTACAGGAGCTGGGAGGAAAGAGAAAGCAAGCAAGTAATATAGGCCTGTCTAAAAGGGAAAGGATTCACAGAATCCTTTTAAAGAGTAGGTAAGCAATGTGATATAATAGAAAATTCATCATAGGCAAGGAAACAGAATTGAACCCTAGTTCCTTCCCTTCTCAGTTATGTGATCTTGGGCAAGTTAGTTGCTACACTAAGCCTCACTTTTCTTATCTGTAAAAAGGGGTTGCAGGCACTTGCCTTATATGGTTGCTATAATATTTAAGAGATAAAATGTCAGGGTCTATGGCAGAGAAAATTGGTGTTCCCCTATGTTTTCTAGCTTCCTTGACATGAGGTTGGGACCATGTAGCTAGTGCTGGTCAATGGACTGTGAGCAGAAGGGATATGAGTCACTTCTGACCAAGGCAACTAACTGTGACTAAGAGCTGGTGTGCCTCCTCTATTCCCTTTTTCCTCTTCAGTAACAACTGTAGACACCATGTTTTGAGATGGCATTGGTACAAGATGAAAGTGGCTATCATGCCTGAGTTACTACATGGAGGAGAGCTCTTCTGGAGAGTTGTCTAAGCTATACCAGATTTGTGGTTTTGTTAATTTAAGTCACTTAGATTTAGGGGTTTGTGAGGTATGGCAGCCAGTATTTACCTGGATAGATAAAAGTACCTGCAGAGTACCATCCCATTACAGATACTCAAATCTTAATTTTACCATTTAATGAAGTAAGAGGGAGGTTATCTCAGGGAGGAGAGTAATATGAGCAGAGAAATGGAGTAAGAAATGAATGTTTGGGGAAGCGGCTGTGGCTCAATCAGTAGGGCTCCCGTTTACCATATGGGAGGCCCCGGGTTCGGTTCCCGGGGCCTCCTGGTGAAGGCAGGCCCGCCCGCACGGCGTGGTTAGCTGACCCAGCGAGCACAAGCAGCAAGGGGGGGATAAATGAATAAATAAATAAAATCTTTAAAAAAAAAAGAAATGAATGTTTGTGACGAGGCCAATTTAAAAGTCATTTACAAAGAAAAATCTCCTGAAAGTAGATAATATATCACCAACAGTAGACATTTATATATATTTTTTCAAAGTGTTTCCCCATGCCTTATAAAACCATAAGGTATTACTATCTGACCTAGTTCACAGGAGATGAATAAACTGAGGTTCTGAGTAATTAGCAACTTGCCGAAGTACACACAGATAAAAGGCAGCAGTTCTAAGGATCAAATACATATCTTCTAATTCTAAATCATGATAGGTGAGAAAAGGAGTAGAAGCCCAAGGGATAGAAGGCAACAAAGAAAATGGTAGCAGGAAAGAAACAGCATGGAAGCCAAGGGAAGAAAGAATTCCAAGAGAGACTTGACCTTTCTTGCTATAAGAGATCAGGAATGATAAACACTAAGTCACGGTTATGTGAGAAAAAACATTTTAAGCAAAGCATAACTCTGTTTTTATATTCAAGTAGAGATTGTTTAAATTAAGTAACAAATAAGTATTTGTTCAATAAAACATAACCATTCCTAAAAATTAATCATTATATGGTAGGACAAAATTCGTAGAAAAAAGTCAATGTGTCCAGTTAGCTGTAATTCTCAATTACCCCACAGAAGGGAAAAATCTCTCAAGAGAACTTGAAAAATGTTTCTCAATTATGGAGAAAGAGAATTAGCATAATTCTGAAGAAGGCTGACTAATAATAGTAAAAAGCATCCAACAATGTTAGCTATGTTTCTAGGCACTGAGTTAAGAACTTTACAGTAATTATCTCTTTTAGTTCTCATTACAATACTAAAGATGAAATCAGATGTAGAGCTAGGGTTTTGTGGGGCCTAACACTTATGCAACTTGCAGGGAGGAGAGCTCTTTAAGAAAAAGAGTACAAAATTTCTTTTACTTTTACATATTTTACAAAACCATATGAACATAAGAGCACATGCTATGGTCCTTTCCAGGGCCTTGGAAGGTACCACTGCCAGTAAAGTGCCCTGAAGTTTAAGCTTCACTAACTTCATGGTATATCCTCTTCTGGGTTAGATATTCTCTGGGGAGAAACTGAAGCATAGACAGGTTAAGTAACTCTCCCATGCTATAACTATTTTTCAAATTCATTCTACCTGAATCTAGAACTTTTATTTTACCCATCATGCCATCTCACCTCCAAAAAGGCCTACTCTAATTTATAAAACTTTATGAGAAACACTTGCTGTACACAAATGAAGAGGGACAAAGTGTGCTCAGGGTACATTAAGGGCTAATGATCAACAGCATTTCAAAGGTTGGAAGGTGGCTTCAGGACCTGCCAGTTCTAAATAATGCTCATCCTACAGTAAGTATTGGGAGGGAATCCTTCATGCCCTGATGCTTGTAATACTGATAGCATATGAAAGTTCCAATGTCAAATTAGATCATGTCACTCCCCTGGTTTGAAGCAGGGGAGAATCCTACCTAGTTTGGAATAAAATCCTTACTGTGTCCTATATGTCCCCATGTGATCTGGCCCCTGCCAACTTCTTTATTTCTCACTACTTTTCCTTTTCTTACTATTTTCCAGTCAAATGTGCCTTATTCTCACCCCTAAACAAGTCAGACTTGTATATACTAGGGCCCTGCCCCTGCTGTTCTGTAGCCTGGAACATGCTTCTCTCAGATCTTTTCATTGCTGGCTTCTTCACGTGCCAATTCAAACCCTTCCTTAGAGAGAGGGGTTATCCTTGACCCCATCTATAGAAGAATGCCCTCTACTGCTCAACATATATACTTTATTATCTTTAATTTTTCTCACAAAATTCATCATCTGAAACATTTAATATTTTATCTATTTATTATCTATCTGCTCTAAAGAAAATAAGTTTCATGAGAATCAAAACCTCATCCTTCTTGTTAACAATTCCTAGAACAGTGGTACATAGTAAGAACTCAATAAATATTTGCTAAATGAATGAAGAAACGTCCCATGCCCAAGTCAATTCCTAAGAATTAGTTTAGAACACTCAGTTTTGGACTGTTCACCCTGAGGTTACTAAGGCCAATTTCCAAGAGTTATTCTTTCCAGCTGCTCCTCTATTTTATAACTAGGAGGGAAGAGTTTCTGCTAGCAGGAGATCAATTAATCCAACTAAAGGAACAGCATAGTCAAGGTCCTCAAAAGTTTATCCTATTAATTTACTTAAAATCAATTACAAAGTTAAATTTGTATGTCTATAATAAAAATATATGCACTTTTGATAGAAGAGTAGTACTGAGTGACGCATAACTTTATCGTGGTCTAAAATATAAAACAGGGAAGTGGATGTGACTTTAAAAATTGGGCTCCAGCTGGCCACATGGGAGGTCCCAGGTTCAGTTCACAGTGAATCCTGGAGAGGACGAGCAAGACAGCGAGCTGACGCAATAAGATAATGCAACAAGAGACACAGGGAGGAAAACATACTGAGAAATACAGCAAAGAGGAGGTGGCTCAAGCGATTAGGCACCTCCCTCCCACATGGGAGGTCCTGGGTTCGGTTCCTGGTGCCTCCTGAAAAAGGAAGATGAGCACACAACGAACAGATACAGTAAGTGCAAACAATGAGGGAGTGGGGAGAAATAAATAAATAAAATAAATCTTTAAATTTTAGATATATATATATATATAAAACATTAAAATTTGTTGCCTCATATATTCAAAATTTAGAAAAGATGAGTTTAAACTATATAAACAAGCACTTAGTATATGGCTAGTTTAAACATTCCAAATAAAAACTTACCTCCCAAAGCCCCACTGTGATCTAGACTCTTCTTTTTAAAGCCATTTGAGACAATCAAAACAGGAACAACAACAGAAAACAGCCAACGCCAAGGAGAAATAGGATGTAAATTACCTGAAAAATTATAGAAAAACAACACAAATTCTGTGAAGCCTGCACAGGTTAGTCTCAACATTAAGCTTTGATAACTGCATTCTTGATTAAAATATGCTCATAATTAATTTAAGAAACTGAGATGAAGTCAACAAAGTAAAATGTTTATACTGAACCCTGTATACTTTCAGAGGGGCAATCCTACAAACAGGTCCTGTCAAAGTTTTGAAAACCATCTATAGCTATTTATAATAATGGGTATTTCTTTGCATATTAAGCATATAGGAGATTTGAAATGAATCTCTAGTTGTACTTTTTTTTTAAAGGAGGCACATATTACACTTCAAGAAATACATAGAACAGACTGCTTTCTTAACAAGTATCTAATTCTCTTTCAAGAGATTTTTTTTTTTTAACGTAACATTCTCACAAACTACACACCTGATTAAATGATTAGCAATAGTTTTTTCCAAAGGTTACATCAAGCTCATAGAAGTTGTTTGGCTAGCACAGTGTTCTCAAACAATGAGTTAATTTTTAAAGATTAAAAGATCTCATATAAAAATCCAGATTGTTGGCTTCTGTTTTAAATACTGGAAATTCTGCCCATATAGTAGAACTGCCTGAATGGGAAGAAAGGCTGCCTCCTTTAGATGAGCCATGGCTTTCCAGTTCAAAGTCTGCATCGCTCCCCAAAGTCCTTCCAAACACTGAGTCTGAGTGGTTTCTTTATAGTAAAGAAAAACGTGAACTATTGCTTGTGCCCATATTTCTATCAAAAATGGGAAAATGGGAATACTTCCGGGAAGATGGCGGACTAGTAAGACACGGGAATCTCTTCTCCAGAAAAATAGCTAGAGGACAAGTGGAAACAGCCCCGAAAAAGATCTTCTAGGGTTTAGGACAACAGGTGAAGGCTGCGCACCACCCAGAGGAGAGAGGGACAGAAGAGGGAAATCGCAACAACAGAACCTTGAGTTGCAAGTAGCAGCTTCTGCTGCTGCCGGCACCCTCCCCCACACTCTTCAGAATTCTCGGGCCTCTGGGCCTGTGACCACAGACAAAGGGGGCTTCAGGGATCTGCCACTCCCGGAAAGGGGAGAGAGAGGGATACAGCCTTAGGCTGACTCAGTTCGGACCTGAAATTTGGGCTGCAGAGCCCCACGGACCCTTCCAAATAGCGGTTTGCCCTGGGAGCCTAGAAAGGACTGGAGAAATCGGACCCTCCCAACCTCCCTCTCTTCTAGCCTGGACTAATTGTTGAGGACTCCACGGGAGAGGGGAGAGAGAGCCTGGGGCTGACCCTGCTTTGGACTCCCAGGGTGGGGCTGTGCCATTGATTGCCTTGGAGCCTGCAAGGGGCTAAAGATAAACAAACCTCCCAATCTCCTCCTCTACTAACAGGGACTGATTGGTGAGGATTCAGAAGGGAGTGGAAATATTTCCTAGCTGGGAAAAGGGGGGCGCTATGAGAGAAGTCTGGAGAACTGTCTCAGAAAGTTTGAATCACAGGGCTCTTAGCTCCCAGCCAGGAAGCTCTATCACATTGATCTGGTCTGTGTCACAACAAATACGCTCTAACCAGGCATTGAATTGAGAGCAGCCAACAAGCGCCATCACCTGGCAGACCAAGGAAGTGTATATAAGAAAATTAATAAGAGAGGCTTTCCCTGGCCTCTATAGCCTCCCTGCCCAAGGCCCTAGGAAACGACTCTACAAACAATTACTGGGTCCAGTGCCCAGTTTTGAGCAACCAGCAGAACAATCCTAACAATCTAGGTTGAGCCAAAAATCAAAGAGCGGTGGTAACTCACAGCCTCCTGCCACTAAAACCCCATAAAAGAAAAAGAGATAGAGCATCTAAGTAAAATACAAACTAACCAGATGCCTAAGCACCAGCAAAAAATTACGGGCCATACTAAGAAAATAGAAGAC
The DNA here is from genome assembly GCA_026826555.1 of Tolypeutes matacus. NCBI lineage: Eukaryota > Metazoa > Chordata > Mammalia > Cingulata > Chlamyphoridae > Tolypeutes > Tolypeutes matacus. The sequence goes on along the minus strand of JAKSZT010036119.1, from coordinate 3,531,488 downwards.
ATGGCCCAAGAAAAGGAATACAGCAAAGTCCCAGAAGAGATGCAGAATTTGAGAGAACTAATCAGTGAGATGAGCACAAATTTCCAAAATCAAATTAATGAGATGAAAGAGAATATAGATAAAGAGGTCAATGACATCAAGAAGTCATTGAGCGAACACAAAGAAGAATTTGAAACCCTGAACAGAAAAGTAACAGAGTTAATGGGAATGAAAGACACAATAGGTGAAGTCAAAAATATATTTGAAGCATACAACAGCAGACTCTAAATGATAGAAGAAAGAATAAATGATACTGAAGACAGAGCAGCTAAAATTGAAGAGAGAAAAGAACAGAGAGAGAAAAGAATGGAAAAAATTGAGCAGGGGCTCAGAGAGTTGAATGACAACACAAAACGCAAGAACATACGTGTCATGGGAGTTCCAGAAGGAGAAGAGAAAGGAAAAGGGGCAGAAAGAGTATTTGAGGAAATAATAGCTGAAAATTTCCCAACTCTCACGAAAGAAATATAAAGTATTCACAAACAAACAGAAACAGAGAGTTTGCAAAAAAGAATCCACCTTTGCAGGAAATATTAAAGGAAGCCTTAGAACCTGAAAGGAAAAGACAGGAGAGAGAGGCTTGAGGAGAGTATAGAAGAAAGAAAAGCAGAAAGGATAACCAAAAGACTAAAAAGAGAGACAAAACTAAGATGACATATGAAAACCAAAGAATAAAATGGAGGAAATAAATAGTGCATTTTCAGTAATATCACTGAATGTGAATGGATTAAATTCCCTAATCAAAAGATACAGGCTGACAGAATGGATAAAAAAACATGAGCCATCTATATGCTCCTTACAAGAAACTCACCTCAGACCCAAGGATACAAGCCGGCTGAAAGTAAAAGGTTGGAAAAAGATACTCCACATGAATAGTAAGCAGAAAAGAGCAGGGGTAGCTATACTAATATCAGACAAAACAGACTTCAAATGCAAAAAAGTGATGAGATGCGGAAGGCCATTATATATTAATAAAACGGACGATCCTCCAGGAAGATATAACAGTCATAAATATCTACGCACTTAACCAGGGTGCCCCAAAATATATGAGACAAACTCTGGCAAAACTGAAGGGAGAAATAGACATTTCTACAATAATCATCGAAGACTTCAACACCCCTCTCACATCATTAGATAGAACAACTAGACAGAAGATCAACAAGGAAACAGAGAACTTGAACAATATGATAAACAAGTTAGACCTAACAGACATATACAGAACACTGCATCCAAACTCAGCGGGTTATACATTCTTCTCAAGTGCCCATGGATCTTTCTCCAGGATAGACCACATTAGGTCACAATACAGCTCTCAATAAATATAAAAAGATTGAAATTATACAAAGCACCTTCTCAGATCATAAAGGAATGAAACTAGAAATCAATAACATACAGGAAAAAAGTAAATTTGCAAATGTGTGGAGACTGAACAACACACTCCTAAATATTCAGTGGGTCAAAGAAGAAATTGCAAGTGAAATCAGTAAATATATTGAGACAAAGAAAATGAGAACACAACATATCAAAACTTATGGAATACAGCAAAGGCAGTCTTGAGAGGGAAATTTATAGCCCTAAACGCCTATATTAAGAAACAAGAAAGAGCTAAACTCAAAGATTTAACTGAACAACTTGAGAAACTAGTGAAAGAACAGCAAACCAATCCCAAAGCAAAAAGAAGGAAAGAAATAATAAAGATTAGAGAGGAAATAAATGAAAATGAGAACAGAAAAGCAATAGAGAAAATCAACAAAACCAAAAGCTGGTTCTTTGAGAAGATCAATAAAATTGACAAACCCCTCTCGCTAGACTAACAAAGAAAAAAAGAGAGAAGATGCAAATAAATACAATCAGAAACGAAAGGGGGGAAATTACAAATGAACTCACAGAAATAAAAAGAATCATAAGAGGATATTATGAGAAACTATACGCCAACAAACTAGACAACCTGGATGAAATGGACAAATTTCTAGAAACTCATAACCAACCTACACTGACACAAGAAATACAAGAACTTAACAAACCAATTACAATTAAGGAGATTGAATCCGTCATCAAAAAATCTCCCAGCAAAGAAAATTCCATGACCAGATGGCTTCACAGGTGATTTCTACCAAGCATTTCTAAAAGAATTAACACCAATCCTGTTTAAACTCTTCCAAAAAATTGAAGAGGAGGGAAAATTACCCAACACATTTTATGAAGCCAATACCCTAATACCAAAGCCAGATAAAGATTCCACAAGAAAAGAAAATTACAGACCAATCTCTCTCATGAACATAGATGCAAAAATTCTCAACAAAATACTTGCAAATCGAATCCAACAGCATATCAAAAGACTTATACATCATGACCAAGTGGGATTTATTCCTGGCATGCAAGGCTGGTTCAACATAAGAAAATCAATCAATGTAATACACCACATTAACAAGTTGAAGGAAAAAAACCACATGATCATCTCAATAGATGCAGAAAAGGCATTCAACAAATCCAACATCCTTTTTTGATAAAAATACTTCAAAAGATAGGAATAAAAGGAAAATTCCTCAATATGATAAAAGGCATATATGATAAAACCCACAGCCAACATCATACTCAATGGGGAAAGGTTGAAAGCTTTCCCTCTAAGATCAGGAACAAGACAAGGATGCCCACTGTCACCATTGTTATTCAACATTGTACTAGAAGTTCTAGCGAGGGCAATTAGACAAGACAAAAAAATTAAAGGCGTCCAAATAGGAAAAGAGGAAGTAAAACTCTCACTGTTTGCGGATGACATGATCCTGTATTTAGAAAATCCTGAAGTATCCACAACAAAGCTACTTGAACTAAGGAGTTCAGCATGGGGGTCAGATGTGGCTCAACTGGTTGGGCGGCCGTCTCCCATATGGAGGGACCCGGGTTCGATCCCCGGGACCTCCTGGTAAAAAGAAAAAAAAAAAAAAAAAAAAAGGAGTTCAGCAAAGTGGCAGGATATAAGGTCAACACGCAAAAATCAGTAATGTTTTTGTACACTAGTACTGAACAATCTGAGGAGGAAATCAGGAGAAAAATTCCATTTTCAATAGCAAAAAGACTCAAATACCTAGGAGTTAATTTAACCAAGGAAGTACAGGACCTATATGCAGAAAACTACAAAACAATGCTAAAAGAAATTTAAAAAGACCTAAACAAATGGAAAGACATTCCGTGTTCATGGATTGGAAGAATAAATATCGTGAAGATGTCAATCTTGCCCAATCTGATTTATAGATTCAATGCAATACCAATCAAAATCCCAACAGCTTACTTTACAGAATTCGAGAAGGCAATTACCAAATTCATCTGGAAGGGTAAGTGCACCCGAATAGCCAAAAGTATTCTAAAAAAGAAGAGCAATGTGGGAGGAATTTCACTGCCTGACCTTGAAACATATTACAAAGCTACAGTGGTCAAAACAGCATGGTAATGGCATAAAGATAGACATATCGATCAGTGGAATAGAATTGAGAATCCAGAAATAAACCCTCACCTATACAGTCAACTGGTTTTTGACAAATCTACCAAGCCCACGCTGATGGGAAAAAACAGTCTCTTCAACAAACCGTGTTGGGAGAACTGGATATCTATAACCAAAAGAATGAAAGAGGACCCCTATCTCACCCCCTATACAAGAATCAACTCAAAATGGATCAAAGATCTAAATATAAAAGCCAGGACCATAAAACTACTAGAAGAAAACGTAGGGAAACATTTTCAAGACCTTGTAGTAAGTGGTGGTTTCTTGGACCTCACACCCAAAGCACGTGCAACAAAAGAAAAAGTAGATAAATGGGACCTCCTCAAAATTAAACACTTTTGCACCTCACAGGAATTTGTCAGAAGGGTGAAAAGGCAGCCAACTCAATGGGAAAAAAATATTTGGAAATCACATATCTGATAAGGGTTTAATATCCAGGATATATAAAGAGATGTTACAACAACAATAAAAAGACAAATGACCCAATTAAAAAATGGGCCAAAGACTTGAATAGACGTTTCTCCGAAGAAGAAATACAAATGGCAAAAAAACACATGAAGAAATGCTAAGCATCACTCATGATTAGGGAAATGCAAATCAAAACTACTATATCATTTCACACCTATCAGAATGGCCACTATGAAAAAGACAGAGAACTACAAGTGTTGGAGAGGATGTGGAGAGATAGGAACACTGCTTCACTGTTGGTGGGAATGCAGGATGGTACAACCACTATGGAGGACTGTTTGGCAGTTCCTAAAGAAGTTGAATATAGACTTGCCATGTGACCCTGCAATACCACTACTGGGTATATACCCAGAAGAACTGAGAGCAGTGACACGAACAAACATCTGCACACCGATGTTCATAGCCACATTATTCACCATTGCCAAAAGTTGGAAACAACCCAGGTGTCCATCAACAGATGAATGGATAAACAAACTGTGGTCTATTCACACGATGGAATATTATGCAGCTGTAAGAAGAAATGAAGTCATAAAGCATATGGCAACATGGATGAACCTGGAGGACATTATGTTGAGTGAAGCAAGCCAGACACAAAAGGACAAATACTGTATGAATGCATTACTATGAACCAAATATTTTGTGTAATATATTGTTTGATTCAAAAAAAAAAAAATTAATAAAAAACAAAAACAAAACTATACCTGTGTTAGTCATGTTTCAGTTTCTGTGAAATTTATTAATAAACTATTTTTTTTCTTTTGTTTTTTAAAAAAAGGGGGGGGAAATGAAAGACAAAGAGGGACAAGTGTTTTAACACAAAACAGGAAAAATCCTATTTCTGGAAGTAAAAGCTATTTCTATGTGTTTAATATTGAAAGACATGGACAGCTTTATTCATTTACATTGTGCCTGGCCTAGAGGAAGTTTGTTCTTTTTAATTCAAGTCATAGTTAACACTGGCATTAACCAGAATCATCATCTTCTGTCTCTCCCTCCCAGTCCCCAATTTCTTACTGCACTCATTATGAAGCAAGAGTTTCTGTACCCTTGGAAAACACGCATGTGATTATTCACATATCTCTTTACAAATTGACTTAAGTTTGAAATGGCCATCACTTAAGATACAACCATTGATAAGAGTTCACTTTCTCATGCTCCTTTTCACTTTTTCCCAACAAGGGAGTTCCTGTAAAAACATGCTTATGCTCTGAGGCAACTTCAAAACCGTAAGTAAAGATCTGAGCCCAAAGTACCTCATAATTATGCAGAGTAGCTTCAGGCTTTAATAGGAATCTGCTCTTTTGAAGTGACCAGATTGCAGACAAATCCTCCAAATCTCCAAATATATAACACCAAACTTTATACCATCTTTTATTTTCATTATTTTTCAGGACACATGAAACTGATAAATTACAATTACTAATATTCGCATTCAAAATTAAAAGCATCACCGTAATTGCTTTACAAAACTACTTTTCACCTCACTTATCCTTACACCAAGCTTAGATGTAATAACTAAATAAAATGTGCAGACATTTTTGTAGTAGGTATAAGCAGTATCATCACAACAAGCATTTATTAAGGGCTTTGAAATGTTTAAGGTACTATTTATGCTTTCACGTTAGTAAATTAAATTCAGTCTGTGGAAGTTAAGAAAACAACCATTCATAACCATTCAGTGGATGAGTTTTCGAGTTTGCAATGGTGCGATTTAAAATTCCACCAATTAGACTAAAGAAAAACAACTAAGAACATTCATACTTACCGTAATAGGTACTTGCAGTCATAGACACAATCCAGAAAGCTAAAGAAATGCAAATGATCAGGCTCAATATAACTATATTAGTAATCATCTTTATATATCGTTTACATATATTGTCGTCAAGTTCTGTCATGGAAAACAAGGATATGATCACCTGGAGGAAAAAATATATAGCCTTTCTGAGAAAAAAGTCATTTAACTTGTCAACACAACAATGGCTTAGAGGCAATCATAGACATCAACATGTTCCACCGAGGAGAAAAAAGAAGAAGAAAAAAAAAAAAAGCCCTAATTATTTCCGGAAACTGTTCCTGGTGAAGAGCTCAAACTCGTAATGGCGAGGTTAACGCCTCACTAGAAGAGCAAAGCTCATCCTCTGAGAGCTTCTAGGGTAGACCCCGAGCTGCTGGACACTTCACACCTGAGCTGCGAGGCCAGGAACGTAAAAGGGAAAGCGGAGGCAGCCAATCTGCGGGCCCAGGGCCGGCGAGCTCCGCCCCCAGCCGCCAGCCAGCACTGGCACCGAGCCGCGCCGCCCGAAACTTCCTACACGCTAGCGGGATGGGTCCAAAGCAGCAAAGCCGCAGGTTGCGCGGCCTGAACGCAGGCGAGTCTGGACGGCGAGCTCCTCACGGCAGAGCCCGGTCTCGTCCCGACTTCAGGTAGCGTCGCCCCAAGTCGATGTTCAGCCGGCCAGGAACGAAAGACCTAGAGCTCATAACATGCAACACAGCCCCACCGGATCCGCCCCCGGCGCTCCGTCTCCCCGACTGCGCGCATGCGCCGCAGCTGGCCACTCAGCTGCCAGGGATGTCGCCTCGCTCACGTGAGCATTTAAAAGGCGTCTCCAAAGGCAGGCGGACGCGCAGATTCACCGTAGTGACTCAGCAGAGGTTCTGCAATAAGCCCGGCTTGGTGGTTTTGTAGTACTCCTCAGAATATAGACATCTGGAAGCTTAGGTCAGTGTTTGGGGACATGCCCAAACGCCGAAAAATGAAACTGCTACAAGGGTGTTAATGGAATCAAGAAATGCAAGTGTACTTAGATCCAGTAAAATCCATTTGAAGCATAATATGTGGATGTTTTTTAATCTTTGAAGAGATCATGCCATATGACGTTATGGATTTGGGAGGGGAAGGCCGAAGGGGGATATACTGTGTTGTAGAAACGGAATTTCATGATTTAGAAAATCATTTCTTTAAAACAACACCGTTTAGTACCTATAATGTACTAGGCTGTGCTGGCTGCTGGAGATAACAAAGCTAGACCTAGATCCTCCTATTGAACTCTCAAACAATTCTTGTCACGACACCACTTACATTGTGGAAACACCTGTCTTAACACGCCTCATATTTAAAGTGTGTGCATTTAGCCAATTTATTTAGAAAGCAAAACGTCTTGTTAGTATTAAAAATCCGAGCCTTGAGGATGATTTCACAATTTATAGGAAATTAAATTATAATTCTTCAGCTTTTTCAGTTAATTGCTTACAGTGAAAGAAGAGGAGACAACCAGTTTTAGACCTGTATCCAAATGTGTTTTAGCCCAAGAGTAATTACTTTAAAAAAAAATGTTTTCCTTAAAAAAAAAAAAAAAAAAATTTGAGACATTTTAAGAAAGCATACAATCCATCCAAAATGTACAATCGGTGGTATTTTGGATAATCACTTTGTTGTGCATTCATCACTTAGTTGTGCATTCATCACTTCAATCACTAGAGCATTTTCTTTATTCCAATAATAATAATAGTAAACAAAAAGAGACAAAAAAAATTCCTCCTCAACTCTAAAATACTCTATGCTTCCACTTCCGTACATAGCTGCTATTCTGTTTGTCTCTCTGGTTTATTTGTATTTATATTTTATTAAAAAAACATAAATGCAATATTACCCATATTCATATTTCACCTGAAGTTTCACTATGTTATACAGTCCCATGTTACATTTTTTAGCTTTCCTTCTAGTAATATACATGTTCTTAGACTTTCCCTTTCAACCACTGTCATACCCATATAATAGCACTGTTACTTACAAACACTATAACGTGCTTTCACCATTTCTATTCATTTCCAAAGATTCACAAGCAACCTTTTAAACAATTCTGCACAGATTAACCATCAGTTTTCCATTCTCTACCCTCCTTCTATTTTCTGGTGCCCTATATTCTAGTTATTAACTCCATAAGTTTACAAAATATATTTATTTCATAATAGTGTAATCATACAGTATTTGTCCTATTGTGTCTGACTTGCTTCACTAAACATAAACATCCAGGTTCATCCATGTTGTCATATGCTTCAGAACTTCATTTCTTCTTATAGCTGCATAATATTCCATTGTGTGAATACACCACAGTTTGTTTATCCATTTATCTTTTGATGGACACCTGGGTTGTTTTCATCTTTTGTCCATTTTGAATAACACTGCTATGAACATTGGTATGTAGATATCTGTTCGTGTCACTGCTCTCAGTTCTTCTGTGTATATACCCAGTAGTAGTATTCTGGGTCACATGGCAAGTCTATATTCAACTTCCTAGGAACTGCCAAACAGTCCTCCACAGTGGCTGTACCATTCTACATTTCCACCAACAGTGAAAGTGTTCCTATCTCTCCACATCCTCTCCAACACTTGTAGTTTTCTGTTTTGTTAATAGTGCCCATTCTGGTAGGTGTGAAATACTGTATAATTGGAGCTTTGATTTGCGTTTCCCTAATAGCTAGTGATGTTGAACATTATTTTCATGTGTTTTTTCACCGTTTGTATTTCTTCTTTGGACAAATGTCTATTCAAGTCTTTTGCCCATTTTTTAATTGGGTATTTTGTCTTTTCTATTGTTGAGTTATAGTATCTCTTAATATATCATGGATTTTAAACCTTCATGGCATATGTGATTTCCAAATATTTTTCTCCCATTGAATTGATTGCCTTTTCACCCTTTTGACAAAGTCCTGTGATGTGCAAAAGTGTTTGGTTTTGAGGAGGTCCCATTTATCTGATTTTTCTTTTGTTGCTTGTGCTTTGGGTGTAAGATCCAAGAAACCACCACCTACCACAAGATCTTGAAGATGTTTCCCTACATTTGCTTTTAGCAGTTTTATGGTCCTGGCTTTTTTTTTTTTTTTTTTTTTTTCTTTTTTTAAATTTTATTGAAGTATATCATTTATACATGAACATACATAACAATAAGTGTATGGTCCTGGCTTTTATATTTAGGTCTTTGATCCATATTGAGTTGATTCTTGTATAGGGAGTGTAGCCGTTTGGCATTTTGATGTAATTATGAATTCCAAAAATATATATTGGATTATGCTTGCAAACTGATCTGTTAATCTGGGCATGATTAAGTTATGATTAGGGTGTTAACTGAGCCATGTCAGTAGGGCATTGAGCCCCACCCTTGGTGGGTGGGGGAATCAAATATAAAAGGCATGGCAAGAGCAGAGTTGAAGCAGTTCTGATGTTGGAGAGAATGTCCCAGGAGAAGAGAAGTGAGCCATTTGCCTGATAGTCTATAGCTGACCTTGTGGAGGAAGTGGAGGCGCTAAGCCAGGAGAGAAACGCAGCCCCGGGAAGAGAGGAACCCAAGAAGCCTGAACCCTGGCAAACATCAGCAGCTGTCTTGCTCCAACATGTGGCAATAGACTTTGGTGAGGGAAGAAACTTATGCTTTGTGGCCTGGTAACTGTAAGCTTCTACCCCACTCCCCGCACCAAGCTGTTTAGCCAGGGTTCTCTCAGGAAACAGAATCAACAGGAGATATCTGTCAATAATATGAGATTCTAAAAGAGTCTCTCACACGACCGTGGGGATGCACAAGTCCAGGTTCCTCAGGCAGGCTGCAAACCAAGGACTCCGATGAAAGTCCGAAGAAAGGTCCTTGATGAGTTTCTGGGAGAAGTTGGCTGTCCAATGATGAGCTGGGTAATTCTCTCTGAATGTTGAAATCACTTCCTCTTTTAAGGCATTCAACTGATTGGATAAAAACATCACCTGCTGCTGATGCAATCTCCCTGATTGATGCAGATGTAATCAGCCATCCATGCAGTAAACTCACTGGTGATCAAAGTCCATAAATGCTCTTGTATTACAATTAGCCCAGTGCTTGCTGGACCAAACACCTGGACACAATTACCTGGCCGAGTTGACACATTAGCCTAACCATCACAGGGAGTGAATTAGGGGTTCTCTTTCATTCTTTTGGTAATGGATGTCCAGTTCTCCTAGCCCATTTGTTGAAGAGACTTTTGTCCTGTTAACATGGACTAAGTTTGTCAAGAACCAGTTGGCCATAGAGGTAAAAGTTTATTTCTGGACTCTCAATTCGTTTCCACTGATTGATATGTCTATCTATGCCAATACCATGCTGTTTTGGTCACTGTAGCTTTGTAATATGTTTCAAGGTCAGGCAGTGAAATTCCTCTCATGTTGCTCTTTTTTAGAATGCTTTTGTCTATACAGTGCACTTTCCCTTCCAAATGAATTTGGTAATTGCCTTTTATATTTCTGTAAAGTAGGCTGTTGGAATTTTGATTGGTATTGCATTGAATCTATAAATCAGTTTGGGTAGGACTGACATCTTCACGATATTTAGTCTTCCAATTGATGAACATGGAATGTCATTTCATTTGTTTAGGTCTCCATTGATTTCTTTTAGCATTGTTTTGTAGTTTTCTGCATATAGGTCCCATAGTGCTTTGGTTAAATTGATTCCTAGGTATTTGAGTCTTTTTGTTGCTATTGTAAATGGAATTTTTCCCCTCATTTCCTCCTCAGAGTGGTCTATACTAGTCTAGAGAAACATTACTGACTTTTGTGTTTTGATCTTGTATCTTGCCACTTTGCTGAAGTTATTTATTAGCTCAAGTAGCTTGTTGTAGACATTTCAGAGTTTTCTAACTATAGGATCATGTCATCTGCAAATAGTGAGAGTTTTACTTTGATTCCTATTTGGATGCCATTTATATATTTTTTTCTTGTCTAATTGCTGTATCTAGAACTTTGAGCACAATGTTGAATAACAATGGTGACAGTGGGCATCATATCTTGCTCCTAATCTTAGAGGGAAAGCTTTCAATCTCTCCCCATTGAGTATGATTTTGGCTGTGGGTTTCTCATATATGCCCTTTATCATATTGAGGACTTTTCATTCTTATCCTATCTTTCAAGATATTTTTTATCAGGAAAGTATGCTGGATTTGGTCAAATGCCTTTTCTGCATCAATCAAGATGATCATGTGGTTTTTATCCTTCAATTTGGTAATGTGGTATATTACATTGATTTTCTTATGTTGAAGCAGCCTTGCATACCAGGAATAAATCCCACATGGTTGTGATGTATAAGTCTTTTGATATGCTGTTGGATTCTATTTGCTACTATTTTGTTGAGAATTTTTGTGTCTATGTTGATTAGAGAGATTAGTCTGTAATTCCGCGCCCCCCACCCCCACCCCCGCCTTTTTGTAGTATCTTTATCTGGCTTTGGTAGTATCTTTATCTGGCTTCATAAAATGTGTTGGGTAATTTTCCCTACTCTTCAATTTTTTGGAAGAGTTTAAATAGGATTGGTGTTAATTCTTCTCGAAATGCTTGGTAGAATTCACCTATGAAGACATCTGGTCCTGGACTTTTCTTTGTTGGGAGATTTTTGATAACAGTCTCTTTAAATGTGATTTATTTGTTAAGTTCTTGTATTTCTTGTCACATCAGTATAGCTTGTTTGTGCTTTTCTAGGAATTTGTCCATTTCATCTAGGTTGTCTAGTTTGTTGGCACATATTTTCTCATAATATCCTCTTATGATCCTTTTTATTTCTGTGGGGTCAGTCATAACTACCCCATTTCATGTATGATTTATTTATTTGCATCTTCTCTCTTTTTTTCTTTGTTAATCTAGCTAAGGATTTGTCAATTTTATAGATCTTCTCAAAGAACCAGCTTTTGGATTTGTTGATATTCTCTATTGGTTTTTTCCTCAATTTCATTTATTTCTGCTCTAATCTTTATTATTATTTCTTTCTTTCTGTTTGCTTTGGGAAAGAGTTGCTGTTCTTTTTCTAGTTTGTCCAGTTGTTCAGTTAGATCTCTGATTTTAGCTCTTTCTCATTTTTTAAAATTTGGCATGTAGTGCTATAAATTTCCCTCTTAGGACTGCCTTTGCTGTATGTCATAAGTTTTGGTCAGTTGGGTTCTCATTTTCATTCATCTCAATGTATTTACTAATTTCACTTACGATTTCTTCTTTGATCCACTGATTATTTAGGAGTGTGTTATTCAGCCTCCACACATTTGTGAATTTATCTCTTTCCTATCTATTATTGTTTTACAGTTTCATTCCATTATGATCTGAGAAGGTACTTTTTATAATTTCAATCTTTTTATATTCATTGAGACCTGCTTTGGGCCCAATATGTGGTCTGTTCTGGAGAAAGATCTTTGAGCACTCGAGAAGAATGTATAATCCACTGAGTTTCAGTGCAATATTATGTATATGTCTGTTAAGTCTAGCTGGTTTATATATTGTTTAAATTTTCAGTTCCCTTGTTGATCTTCTGTCTAGTTCTTCTATCTAATGATGTGAATGGTGTGTTGAAGTCTCCAACTATTATTGCAGAGATGCCTATTTCTCTCTTCAGTTTTGCCAGAGTTTGCCTCATATATTCTGGGGCACCCAGATTAGGTTTATAGATATTTATGACTGTTATTTTTTCCTGGTGGATTGACCCTTTTATTAATATGTAATGGCCTTCTGTATCTCTTATAACTTTTTGGCATTTAAAATCTGTTTTGTCTAGTATTAGTATAGCTACCTCTGCTCTTTTTTGGTTACTGTTTGCGTGGAGTATCTTTTTCCAACCTCTCAGCTGGTTTGTATCCCTGGGCCTAAGGTAAGTCTCTTGTAGGCAACATATGGATTGCTCATGTTTTTTTTAATCCATTCTGCCAGCCAATATCTTTTTTTTTTTTTTTTTTTTAAGATTTATTTATTTTTTATTCATTTACTTTATCCATTTTATCCCCCCCTCCCGCCCCCGTCCCCGTCCCCGGATTGGTGTTTTGTGTCCATTCTCTGGGCAATTCTCTGTGTCTGTTTTCTGCCCTCTCTTCTCATCCTTTTCCTCCTATCTTCATCGAGATTCGATCCTGGGGACCTCCAATGTGGGAGAGAGGTGTTCTGCCACCTGCGCCACCTCAGTTCCTGTTTTTTTTCGACGCGTCTCATCTTGACTCACCCTTGTGTAGTTCTTCTGTTATGTCATCATCTTGCTGCATGTCTCGGTGGGGCCCGGTACGCCCGCATGGGGCCCTGGGGGTGGGCCTTGTGGCCCGCACACCTTCTATGTTTTTCTTTATTTTACTGGGAGGTCCCAGGGATCGAACCCAGGTTCCTCCTTATGGGAGACAGATGCCCAACCATTTGAGCCACATGTGGCCCCCCCAATATCTTTTGATTGAGTAGTTTAATCAAACTACTATTTACTTCCACCATTTTTTTCTTTGGTTTTCATATGTCATATCTTATTTTCATCTGTCTTTTTACTCTTTTGGTTATCCTTTCTACTGTTCTTGTCTTCTCTACTCTCCTCCAGGTCTCTCTCTCCTGTCTTTTTCTTTCAAGCTATAAGTATCCCTTTAAAATTTCCTGCAAAGGTAGATTATTTTACAACCTCTCTTAGTTTCCGTTTATTTGTGAATAATTTAAACTTACTTTCATATGTGAAGGACAATTTTGCTGGATAAAGAATTCTTGGCTGGCAGGTTTTCTCTTTCTGTATCCTAATTGTATCATACCAGTCTCCTCGCCTCCATGGTTTGTGATGAGAAATCCACATTCTTACTGTGTGTCCCTTGTATGTGCTGGTTTGCTTTTCCCTTTCTGCTCTCAGAATTTTCTCTTTATCTTGACGTTTGACATTCTGAGTAGTATGTGTCTTGGGATAGATCTATTTGGATTTATTCTGATTGGGGTATGCTGTGCTTCTGGGACATGTAAGTTCATTTCTTTCATGAGTGTTGGGAAATTTTCAGCCATTATTTTCTCAAATACCCTTTCTTCCCCTTTTCCTTTCTCTTCTCCTTCTGGAACTCCCATGACATGTATGTTGTTGCATTTTGTGCTTTCATTTGACTCCCTGAGCCCCTGCTCAATTTTTTCCCATTCTTTTCTCTCTTCAATTTCAGCTGTTCTGTCTTCTGAATCACTTATTCTTCTATCATTTCAAGTTTGCTTTTATATGCCTCTAATGTGTTTTTGAAATCACCTATTGTGTCTTTCATTCCCATGAGTTCTGTTACTTTTCTATTCAGGTTTTCAAATTCTTCTTTGTTCTTGCTCAATATCTTTTGATGTCCTTTATATCTTTAGCCATATTGTCATTCAAGTCATTAATTTGATTTTGGAAATTTATGTGCATCTTGTTGATTAGTTGTCTCAAATCCTGGGGTTTTGATATATTCCTTTTCTTGGGCCATTGCTTCCATTTTCTTAGTATGGCTTGTAATTTTTTGCTGATGTCTGTGCATCTGATTAGGATGGTGAATTTATTCAGGTGCTCTATTTCACTCTCTTTTGTAGGAATTCAGTGGCAGGAGGCTGTGTGTTACTGATGTTCTTTGATTCTTGGTTTAGCCTAATGTAGGTCTTTAGGATTGTCCCTGTTAGTTCCTCAAATCTGGACTCTGGACCCAGTAATGGGTTGCAGACCTACTTCCAAGGATCTTGGAGAGGGAGGCTATACAGGCCAGAAAACATCTTTCTTACTTATTTACTTTTAATTCCCTCACATGCACTTCCTTGGTCTGCCATAAGATGATGCTCTTTGGCAGCATTCTGTTCAAAGACTGGTCAGAGTGTGTTTGCTGCAACAAGGACCATATCAGTGTGGTAGAGGATCCTGCCTGGAGGCTAAAAGCCTGAAATTCATACTTTCTCAGAGGCAGTTCTCCAACCTTTGCTGGTATTCCCCTCCCTTTTCCAGATAGGAAATAATTCCACTCCTCTCTTCATCCTCAACAACCAGTCCCAGTCAGTAGAGAGGAAGAGTGAAAGAGTCAGATCTCTTTATTCCGCTGCTGACTCCCAAGGCAAAAATGGTGTGGTCCCACCCAGCCTGGAAGGGTTTATGAGACACAGCAAACCAAATTTGTGGGTTAAATTTGGGCTATGTCCTTCTCTCTTCCCTTTCCTGGAGCAGTGAATCCTGTCTCTAGCTGCAGCCCTGAGGCCTGAGAATTCTAAAGTGTCTATAGAGTGGGGGAGGATGCTGGCAGTTATAGCTGACGCTGCTGCTTTTAACTCTCAGTTGCCATCTCGATTCTTTTCCTTTGCCCCTCTCTCTTCAGGGCAGTGTTCAGCCTCCCTTGGTGCCCTAAACCCTAGAAGATTTTTTTTTTCCAGGCCATCTGCCTGTCCACTAGCTATTTTTCTGGGAGAGAAGAGACTCCTGTGTCTTTTTAGTCTGCCATCTTCCTGGAAGTCTTGGAGTTAAGCCTTCTTGGAATGTTTGGTAGAATTCCCCTGTGAAGCCATCTGGTCCTGGCCTTTCCTTGTTGAGAGGTTTTCTTTACTAGTAATTGGTTTGTTGAGATCTTCTATTTCTTCTTGAGTCAATGTAAGTAGTTTGTGTTATTGGCATACAGTTGTTCATAGCATTCATTTACAGTCCTTTGTATTTCTGCAGGGTCAGTAATAATATCTCCCTATTCAGTTCTGATTTTCTCTCTCTCTCTCTTTTTTTTCTTTGTCAATCTAGCTAAAGGTTTTTCGATTTTGTTGGTCTTTTCAAAGTAAAAACATTTTTTTTTCCATGTGTAAAGTCTTATATTTTAGTCATCACTTGGGCAATTCAAAATTACCATCCCTTCCATTGATTCTAAGGTGACATAGAAGAGGTGATAAATCAGATCTCTTTTACCACTTAAATGCCACATTATAGACCATGATTACCAAATAGAAAATACAAAACCATCTATCCATTAAAGAAAATTGAGGTCACACAATATGATGTCTCTTGCAAACCTGCACTTAACAGGTGGTTTCAGTGCAGCCTTTGTAAAATGGAAGCCTTCCTGTGCAGGTGTTTAGGTCATTCCAGTTTAGATTCCCCTAAAGAAAGCTCTATCAGCCAGTACTACACTGGTCCACACTTTAGGTGCTCCGTGCTCTTACCAGGTGTCAGATACTTTGAATATCACCCCAGTTCCTTCAAACCACTGAGTACGAGCCTAGTGACTACATTGATAGGAGCCCTCTGGTTAGAGTTCCTGATAATGTTTCTTCAAAAACTCTTCTTCAGTGAGACACCCATCTTAAACGATGGGGTCCCCAAATGTACAGGATGTCTGGATTGGGAGGTTATAATATGCACCATTCCCATCCTTATAGGTGCTGATGACCATCCTCATCCAGGCTCTTTCACACCATGGTTCACCCCATGAATTCCTGACAATCCAGTACTGGGTCCCACTGCTAACATCCCACCCAGCCACGGAAATGATATGGTTTATAAAGGGTGTCTCGTTGCCACTGTATTTATCCATCCCTTCTGCTGCTATTATTCCACAGCTGATGGATTTTGTAGATTTCTGCTATCTGTTCCCTCCCAAGAGAGGGAGCTGTAGTCACCCACTCTCCAGCGGGTGTAGTTCTGGATGACGTGGCACACTTTGAATTCTGTGCAAGTCCCACAATGGTTAAACTTTTTTACACTCTTGGTCCTTGGCCTGGTCGTTGTTGCAGTTGTTGCAGGTCTCATCGGGGATGCCATGGTTGTGGGCGTACTCCCACAGCAGCAGATCAGTGGCCCCCTTGCAGGAGCCGGCCTTCTACAGAACAGCAGGGTGGAGGGCCACGCCCCCCTCCTCTTGCTGTGATCGATCCCCCTTGGCGCTGGTGCTGCCATGGACCCAGCAGAAGCCGCAGTACTGGGGAGCTGCTGGTTCCTGATGATGCTGGTGAAGTTGACACTGTTCACATTGCTTCTGTCCCAGATCTTGTGCAGCTCGGACAGAAACAGGTACTCATGAGGTCAGGGATAGGTTTTGCGCCCCAACAGCTGGTTCCCACGCGAGGACCGGTAGCAGAACCGGACGGGTCGGAAATAGAGGTCGCGGTGCCGACCGGCCAGCAGCATGAGCCCAGCAGCTGCCGGCGGCCGCGTCCCACGCCAAGGCTCCCGCTGTGCCCGCTCTGGCTCAGGCTCCCCTTCAGGCTACTGCTCGGCGACACTTTGGTCCCCAGCCCAACATTTGGTTTGTTGATTCTCTGTATCGTTTTTTGTTGTTGTTGTTGTTTGGTTTTCATTTATCTCTAATCTTCCTTTTGCTTGGTTTGACTTTAGTATGCTCTTTTTCTAGTTCTTCCAGTTTTGAGGTTAGTTCTCTGATTTGAAGTCTTTTTTCTTTTTTAATGTAAGCATTTAGAGCTATAAATTTTCCTCTCAGTACTGCCTTCACTGCATCCCACAAGTTTCTGTATGTTGCATTTTCATTTTAATTAGGATTATGTTATCTGTGAATAGTGAAAATTTTAATTTCCCTTTTCCTATTTAGATGCCTTTTATTTTTTCCCCTCTTGTCTAATTGCTCTAGCTAGAACTTCTAGCACAATGTTGAATAACAGTGGTGAGAGTGGGCATCTTGTCTTGTTCCAGATCTTATAGTGGAAGCTTTCAACCTTTCCCCATTGAGTATGATGTTGGCTGTGGGTTCTTTCATACATGCCCTTTATCATATTGAGGAATGTTCCTTCTATTCTATAGTTCAAAGTGTTTTTCTTTTTATCAAGAAAGGATGCTGGATTTTGTTGAATGCCTTTTCTGCATCAAGCCAGATGATCATGTGTTTTTTTCCCTTCAATTTGCTAATGTGGTGTATTACGTTAATTGATTTTCTTGTGTTGAACCACCCTTGCATACCAGGAGTAAATCCCACTTGGTCGTGATAAATAAGTCTTTTGATATGCTCTTGGATTCTATTTGCTACTATTTTGTTGAGAATTTTTGTGTCTATGTTCATTAGAGAGATTGGTCTGTAATTTTCTTTTTCTTTTTCTTTTTTTTTTTTTTTTTTGTAGTGTCTTTATCTGACTTTGCTATTAGGGTGATGTTGGCTTCATAAAATGTGCTGGGTTTCCTCTGATGCTCAATTTCTCTCTTATGTAGGGATTTAACGGTCGGTGGCTGGGTGTTACTGCTGTTCTTTTTTTTTTTTTTTTTAAGATTTATTTTTATTTATTTATCCCGCCCTTGCTGCTTGTGCTCTCTGTGTCCATTTGCTGCACATTTTTATGTGTCTGCTTGTCTCCCTTTGTTGTGTTATCTTGCTATGTCAGCTCACCATGCCGCACAGGCGGGCTTGCCTTCACCAACCAGGAGGCTCCGGGAATCGAACCCGGGGCCTCCCATATGGTAAACAGGAGCCCAACCAATTGAGCCACAGCCGCTTCCCACTACTGTTCTTTGATTATTTGTTCAACCTGTTCTAAGTCTTTAGGATTGTCCCTGTTTATTTGCTCAAAACCAGGTCTTGGACCCAGTAATGGGTTGTAGATCCACTTACAAGGGCCTTTGGGCAGGAGAGTGTAAAGGTTGGAAAAAGCCTTTATTTACTTTTAATTTCTTCTCATGAACTTCCTTGGTCTGCCAGCAGATGATGCTCTTCGGCAGCCCTCTTAGGTCAAACTCTGGTTGGAGTGTGTTTGCTGCAACACTGACTGCAACAATGTGACAGAGGATCCTGCCTCAAGGCTATTCAGAGCCTCACCCATCAAACTTTCTCAGAGGCTGTTGTGCAGCCTTTGCAGGCTGCCCCCTCCCTTTTTCCCAGGTAGGAAATAATTCTACTCCCTTCTGTGTCCTCAACAACCAGTCCAGGTCAGTAGGGAAGGTGTTTGTGAGAGTTGGATCTCTTTAGTCCCCTGCTGGTTCCAAGGCCAAACAATGGTGTCCCCCCACCCAACCTGGAAGGCCTCATGGGACACAGATCAAATTTATTGGCTAAAAGCTGAATCAGCCTTAGGCTGCATCCCTCTCTCTCCCCTTTCCTGGGGATGTCTACCCCTCAGGCCCACCCTCTGTCTGTAGCCACAGGCTAGAGGCCAGAGAATTCATAGCTATCTGCTTCGACGGTGGGGGATGAGTGCTGGCAACTGCAGCTTTAACTCATATTGGGGGGGGGGATCAATTTTAAAAAATTTTATACAGTAGTCTCTGTGGTAGCAGAAATGTATGCACACACATACACACAAAAAAGCAATTCAAATATAAGTTCAGAGTAAAAAAAAAAATCCAAGAATTTATCTCTAAAGGGCATTTAATATATATGGACTTCATAGCTATATCCTATCCATGTCTCCACATTTCACATATAGGCTGTTCTTTTTCCCACAAGAACAACTACATCTGTGGAACGTCAGGGAGAAGTGAGGCTGTGAAGGATGGAGCCAAGGCCCAGTGTTCCCTTCATTCACCTGCTCCACCACCCCAGCCTCAGGGCCAGGGGCAGGTGGATGCAGGGTACTTCCAAGGGACTCTGGGACAAAGCCACCCCATCCGGAAGCCAGTCCATACCACAGAATCCCAAACTCCAGGCTGTGCAGAGGTGCAGGAGGAAAAGGCTGCAGACAGCTGGGCAAAGCAGCCTGCTCATGCCTGGGGTGAGGGGGTGGGCAGGGAGGTGGTTGTGCCTGCATGCCCCTTGCCCAGCCTGGCCCTCTGTGGCCCATGGCATCACTGTCTGCCCTGAAGCTGGAGCCAGTAAAGCACATTCAGGTAGGAGGAAGGCACAGCAAAGGTTATTTCCAGTTAAAGGGAAATTCCTCTGTGTCACAAAACAAGCTCAACAGGTACAGAGGAGCCTGCACGTGGCCAATGCGACCTGCCTTCTCTCACATTGGCAGCTTGGACCATGAGGGTAGAAGAACAGCTTCCCGGTGGGGATACTGGCTGAGCAGGCTAAAGCAGTACTGCCATGTCTCGGGTTAAGGCCTTCATTTAACTCACATTTTTGCCATCAAGATTCTTTTCCTTTGTTCTTCTCTCTTCTGGGTGGTGTCCAGCCTTCCCCTGGACATTTTTCTCCAGACCATTTCTGCTTGTCCTCTAGCTATTTTTCTGGGAGAGAAGTGAGTCCTGTGTCTCTCTAATCCTCCATCTTCCTGGAAATCCAGTAATTACTTAAAAAAAAAACCATTATTTTGTTTCAAAGTACATGCCAAGACAACTTAATTGCCATTTCCTTTGATAAAGCATCTAATTAACTAGTTTAAGAACCAGATCTGTGAAGGAGGACTAAATAGTAGTGGCTTTGTCTTACTAGCCCTTACATATATTGTCTTTATTACAGAAATTCATTAATTGCCCACTTCTGTCTCTGTCTACACAGGTAAATAATTTGGATTATCTACAAAAGCTGACTGGCCAACTTCAATGATACTGGACTCTTGGGTGAAGCTAATTTTAATAATTAAAGCTAATGTTTTTGTAGTTTGCACATATTATTTTTGTTTGGTCTTTCATAAAATTAGGCAGTAGACTTTTTTTTTTTTTTTTTTTTTTAAAGATTTTATTTATTTATTCATTTATCCCCTCCTTGCTGCTTGTGCTTGCTGGGTCAGCTAACCACGCCGTGCGGGCGGGCTTGCCTTCACTAGGAGGCCCCGGGAACCGAACCCGGGGCCTCCCATATGGTAAACGGGAGCCCTACTGATTGAGCCACAGCCGCTTCCCATAGACATTTTTTTAAACTCCCTCAATTCATCACAGTCACAGAGTGACCTTCCCTGATGTTGCTCTCTTGAGATTTTTATGCCCAACAGAAAAATATGATCTGCCTGTGAGTGTCAGGCGACCTCCTAAAACACTGAAGCCTAGCTTTGTCAGGCCAGTTTCTGGATGCCAGGGATGATTTTCTTTCTCATGATAGATGTTTAAGATTTCATATTAAATAATAGTACCAATTAAATATCCACTGAAATAAATACTTCTCTTCATTGCTTTTTCAACATCCAATTTTTGCTGCTGTTCTCTGTAAAATAAGTTATTCTAGTTTAAGGCCGAAATAATTTGTGGGCATTAATGTAGTTAAAATATACTTAATCACTACAAAGTCATGATTTTAAGTCCAATAACTTTTAGACTTTGCCAGTAAATCTTAAAAATTTCAGCAGTTGTTTTCTATTTACTTTATTGTTTGTTTGTTTTTATTTTTTACCGGGAGGTCCCGGAGATCGAACCTGGGTCCCTCCATATGGGAGACGGACGCCCAACCAGTTGAGCCACATCCGACCCCTCTATTTACTTTAAAAGTCATTTTCTAGCAGGGGAGAATTTCTGACTAAGGATTTCCAAACTATATTCCTCAAGATATTGAAAAAAATAATAAAAAGAAAAAATATTCCTGGTCAAATTGAAGTTTGAGATATTTTATATCTTCATAGGGCAGTGAGTGTATTATTAAAAGCTCTGAGGGAAGCGGATGTGGCTCAAGCAGTTGGGCACCTGCCTTCCACACAGGAGGTCCCGGGTTTGGTTCCCAGTGCCTCCTGAAGGAGACAAGCAAGACAGCAAACTGATGCAACAGGCTGGCATGGTGAGCTGACGCAACAAGATGACAGAACGAAGAGACGCAAGGAAAACACACAATGAGACACAACAAGCAGGGAGCGGAGGTGGCTCAAGCCATTGGGTGCCTCCTTCCCACATGGGAGGTCCCAGGTTCGGATCCTGGTGCCTCCTAAAAAAAAAAAAAAGATGAGCAAGAATGAACAGAAACAGAGAGCAGACAGTGAGTACAAACAACTGGGGGGAGGGGGAGAGAAATAAATCTTTTTTTTTATAAAACCTCTGAAAAGTGCTATAGTAAGAAACCTGAACACTCTGAACTCTCTCCAATAGTTAATTCTCTTACCACATATTCCTTTCCCCCAGAGAGCTCAAAAGTTTGAGTCACTAGCCTTGCAGATTCTCTGTACTCTGAGAGGAAACCATTTCTTCAAAAAATAATTTGATTGGCTACTACATAACATGTTTGCTCTATAGACTCAAAAAGGGAAAAAACAAAAACTACAGACTGTCTTGAAGGAACACAGATGAAAACAGATATGTAGACAATTACATTATAAGATGACTGTGATGGTTAGGTTAATGTGTCAACTTGGCTAAGTAATGGTGCCCAGTTATTTGTTCAAGCAAGCACTGAGCTAATTGTAATAGAAGGGCATTTCATGGACTTTTATCTTCAGTGAGTTCACTGCATAGACGGCTAATTACATCTACAATCAACTGACAAGATTGCCTTCAGCAATGAGTGCTTTCTCATCTGATCAGTTGAAGGCCTTAAAAGAAGTGATTTCAGAATTGAGAGTGAATCCCCATCTCTACTTCAGCCAGCCAGTGTCTCCTGGGGAACTCACGGAGGGCCTTCATCAGTGTCCCTGGCTTGCAGCTTGCCTACGGAATTTGGACTTGTGCATCCCCATGGTCATAAGACAATTTTATAAAAT
Organism: Tolypeutes matacus; assembly: GCA_026826555.1. Lineage (NCBI taxonomy): Eukaryota > Metazoa > Chordata > Mammalia > Cingulata > Chlamyphoridae > Tolypeutes > Tolypeutes matacus. The sequence continues at coordinate 3,509,220 of JAKSZT010036119.1, read as the reverse complement.
CTCATACTATTTAGAATTTCTCCTGTCAGTTCTGTTTCCCTAGAGAATTCTAACACAATGACTTTATCCAAGTTATGTATAAGGCTGTATTAAGACATTAGAAAAAATAAGACATAAGAGAAAAGCATTTATGTCACTCTGTAATATTTCTATTTTTATTTTTTTAAAGATTTATTTCCCCCACCCCTACCCCACTGTCTGCTGTGTCCATTCACTGGGTGTTCTTCTGTGTCTGCTTGTCTTCTCCTTAAGCGGGACTGGGAAATGATCCTGGGACCTTCCGGAGTGGGAGAGAGGCACTCAATCTCTTGTGCCACCTCTGCTTCCCAGGTCTGCTGTGTCTCCCATCATCTCTCCTGTGTCTCTTCTTGTTACACGATCTTGCTGCGCCAGCTTTCTGCTTGGGCCAGAGCTCCGCACCGGCCAGCTGTCCACTAGGGCCAGCTCACTGCACGGGCCAGCTTGCCTTCACTATGAGGCCCCAGGAATTGAACCCTGGACCTCTCATATGGTAGACGGGAGCCCAATTGTTTAAGCCACATTCACTTCCCTGTCACTCTGTAGTATTTAGGGACGTGTCACACAGAATAGAGGGAGCATCTGAGCTAAGACTTGAAAGATGACAAGGAGTTTGCTAAGTGACTAGAGAAGGACATCTGTAAAGTTTTGGTGCTTAAGAAGAGCATGAAAATAGAAGTTCAAGAGAATGGGGAAGACTTAGTGATAAAAAGGTTTGGAATATTTGCTAAATAATTTATTAAACTGAAAATCCATTCTAGAGGATATGAATACATTTGCTTTCCTGGCATTAAACCCAGTTTTTCTGTTGATTTCTATTTAACCTTTGTAGCACAAACTTAAAAGTCTATGCAGCAATTTGAAGACTGGTGTGTAGTATTAGATTGAACTCATTCTAAAAGAGCCATGGGGGGAGGGTAGGGAGCAGTGAAAACAAGAGTAAACAAATGGAATTTTTTTTTTCCAATAGCTTTAAGGGCAGTGACCATGTCTGAATGGCTCATGCCAGTTTCCTCAATGTCTTTGAGCATATGTTAAGATAGTATTTCTAAAATTAAAGTATAAAAAAACAATATTTTAACAAAAAAATAAGAAAAAAGTCACATAATCATTTCCTTTACCTTTTTTTTTTGTTCTCACTATAAACCTAAATTGGAATCATACTCTGAGATTTTAGTTCCTTTTCTAGTTAATAGTATATTAAATATTTTCCCCAGGTTATAATCAATCAAGAATTTTAGGTAACTGCATAGTATATTGTAGAATGAATATACTATAATTTAACCAAACCCCTACAATTAGAAATCTAGATAATTTACATTTTTTTGTTATTAAAAATGCTTTGATAATCATAATTATTACACAAATAAATCTTTGTTGTAAGCCTCAAATTATTGTCAGGGTGGACTTCAAGAAAGAAAATTTTTACAGCCTATATATCTGGTCTAGACTGCATAATCGGCATTTAAAACAGTGCAAATAAATTATATGTTTAGATATAACTTGAGCAATAAATAAAAATAATTCCTTTCCAAGATTTTATATATCTTTATTTGGTTTACAGTTTGCTTCAATTTAGGGAGAAGGTCTTCCACATAAATGTTTATGTACATTTTTAGAAATAATAGGCACTACAGTAATTTCCTTGGAAAAAAGTTTTTAATATCAACATACTCAGAATACATGTTTTGTAAGCATAATATACAATTATTTAATATATTACAAAAGTATTAATTTTAGAAAATTTGCAACTGTCTAAATATCAAAAGAATCCCACATTCTGGCATAAAGATTAACCATTTTCTATATTATACCAAAATTAAAATTTACCCGTATTCTAAAATTGAGAAAAAATACCAACATTATAGTCTACCTAGAAAACATCAACATTAAGAATTACCTCACAGACTATCTTTACATATATTTTTTAGTTTTTGAGACATGATTTGTCCTGTTTTGCTAACTGATTCATATGTTAACCAGAGGGTTATAGTGCTAGATTTCTGTCATTTTGATCCCTTATACAATTTGGCACATAGTAATGTCTAAATGAATAAATAAATTACATTAGCAAAGATTTCTTCATCTGTAAATCAGATACCACCCACTGCACAGAATGTTTGCAAGGAATCAGTAAGAAATGAATGGATGCCAAAGTGCTTTGTTAATTTTAAGACCCTGCATTAAATTATTTTAAAAATCTGTGTTAATAGTATCAATTGGGTTTGTTATTTTGCACAAAACATCAAATTGCAAATAAACTCCAGTACTTTTCTTTGATGTAGTATTTTATTTATAGTTAAGTTTTCCTCTTAAGAAAGATCCCACTAACAACAAATTTCTTTAATGTTTGCTTTAAAGGGTAAAAATGTGTTCTAACTCATTAAAAATAGCACTGTAGTTTAGGTCGACACCAATGTTCTTCTATGTCTTTTGTAAATCATTGCAAGAAGAAATCTGTTTTGTTTCAAAAGAAAAGTTATGCTAATACAAAGGTCTAAAATGTATATATTCTTATTAAATTTCAATTCAACAGCATTTAGCAAAGCACCTTACACAGATTTCTTTTATAGTACTTAACATTGTATTATAAATAATATTTGTTTCTCTCAGGAGACTTTGGGCAACTTGAGGACAGAAAACCATATCATATTCATCTTTACATTAAGTTCCTAGCCTTCGGCTGGTTCTTCATAGAAGTTAGTACCCAGTAAGTGTCCAGTAGATGTAGAATGAGTGAACACAGGATCTGTATTGTGTCCAGCAGTGGACAATGGGCTATTATAATTTTAATTAGTTTTATAGTACATAGTCAAAGTGATAAAAAATATATAAATATCAACAACCTGTAAACAGAATAAGATTCCTTTTAGGTTTTCTCTATGAATGAAGCTAGTTTTTAAGGCAGGCAGATATACGTAAATAAAACAATTTGATGCAGGCAGGGTTTGAAGCATATTAGGTCAGTAACATGAAAATGACAGAGAAAACAAAAAAGAAATTTACTTTTAAATTATTAAGTAGTCATTTATTCAATGGTGTCAAGTAATAATGAAAACTGTCAAAAGTTTATTGTACTTCATAATACTTTATTTTTGTAATTATTAAAATGTTATGTTAAGATATCAAGATATTATTGTAGATGGAAATTGGCCTGCATTAATTAGTGTTTTGTTTTGTATTTGGAGGGGTATACCACCTGAGAATCTATACTTGGAATATATTGTTTTACGTTCAAATGGTATTTTGACCAACTTTTTTTGTTTGTTTGATTTTGCCCAACTTATTTTGAAGTATGAAGGAAATGTGGTCAGTGAGTGCTGATGATTATAAACTGGTGAAAAGATACTTGAAACTATATTAGAAGAAAGCACATAATAAATAATTATTCCAAGGAGCTACATCCAAAACTTAACTTAAAGATAAATGACTTACAGCATATACAATAGAATTTTTCTAAGTATTTGTTCTAAGTGCCCAATGTGAACTAAACCAAACTTTTCCTACCTTTGGACTTGTGAAATCTAGTTGAGAGACATTCTGTATTTTTAAAAAAGGGTACTAATACTGTAAAAAGACTTCCTAGAGTACAAGTAAATGTCATTAATAAAAGGCAAAAAACAAAAGCAATCCAAACAGTTGGCAAAAATAGTTGTTTTTCTTTTTTTAACATAAAGTAGACATTATCTTATAGGAAATATTTACAGCAATTTATGATTAGGTATATGCTACCTTCATATGGTAGTGTCAGAAGTTTGAATTAGGATTAAATAACTTGATTGTATATTAACAATTTTTTACAAGATTTGATCAAAGCTGTTTGAAGGAAAGGGTTCTAATTAAGCATTTGGTTAAATAAGGTAAACCCTTTAATTGTTCCAGTGGCAATCATAAGAATAGTTCTGATACTTCTATTTCATAAAATAATTAGTTAACACTTGCATAGCTTTATTATAGACACACATGTATTGTGATAGATAACTACATTTTATTTCCCTTATGTACTATAGTTGCTATATTTGACTTTTACTTTTAAAATAAGGAGAAAAAAGCAAGCTGATGTGTAAGGTAAATTGATTGTAAGTTATACATTACAAAGATATAATATGGTACTTTTCTGTGATTAAATTATACTTTGAGTTTATGGTAAGAAAAAATGCCCACTATATTGGTATGCTATTTCTAAGGTGCAGAATGTTTTAGAAAGGGGCAGAAGGAGTATGCTAATGTGGAACTCTGTAGCATATTTGCTTATTAGTACACCAATTTTGAAATTGGAAATGCAATGGAGTACTGTACATTTATCTATTAGTGTAATTAAGATAAAAGCTAGATCCTGAACTTTGTATTATTTCATTATATATTTTCTTAGAAGGTGAATATAATGAGCTACCAGTTTTTACTAATCCTGAGGTACCCGAGGCCTTACCTAGTTTGGATGACTCAAGGATACTTCTACATGGAAAACTATTATTTTCAAAATATTGTACAGGGGTCGGATGTGGCTCAACTGGTTGGGCGTCCGTCTCCCATATGGAGGGACCCGGGTTCGTTCCCCGGGACCTCCCGGTAAAAAAAAAAAAAAAAAAAAAAAAAATATTGTACAATCTATTTTAAAATCCAATAGCCTTATGAGGGGAGTCATGATAACCTCAATTTTACTGGTAAAAAGACACAAAGTTTAAAAAAAGAACTTGCCATGTACCTCAGGTTTTTTTTTTCCTTCTATAAATTCTCCAAATCACAGTGCCCATAATTATTTAGTTAATACAAAACTAAGGTCACATTTAATGTTGGTTAACTACTACTTGGCATCTTATTTAGAATGTAGTGTTCCAACTTTGGTAAAGGAAAAAAAAATATTCTAATATAAATTAAATACATAAGACAAAAACACAAAACACCTTGCAAACATACAAATTCCTAGCAGAATTAAGTAATTCTCATATAAGGCACTTTCATTTGTTTTCAGATAAGTTTCATAAAAAGTTTTTTTTTTTTTAAACTTGTCTTCATAATGTATAGCAATACTGTTACTTCAAGTAAAACTTTATAAAATACCCAATTTTGGCATAATTACCTTAAATATCTTTACCTCTGAAAAGAGTGAAGGATAGGTATCAAGTTCTGTACAAGATCAACTTAACTGAAGGTACTCTTGGTCTGTTTTAGATTTTTTTATTTTGTTGATCTTATTCAAGAATCTTAATATCTTCTAAAGGAAGATTGCTTAAGGCAGTTGGTAAAATGTGTTCTGATGTGCCTCTTGGTAAAATGTTATTTGCTTCTAAATTCTTCACCAAGCATGTGGCTTTGATCCATCTTCGAGTTGCTCTGCGTTCTTTTTGTAGGCAAGTTTTCATTTTTCTTCTTAAGCTTGCTATTTCTTTTTCCAGTTTAACTATCCTCTTTTTTGCCTCCATAGGATTCCTGAAGGCATAACTGTGTTCAAGTAGTACTTGCTGACTACTAATGTTTGATTTTAAATTAGATGGTCCTGCTGGAGTACAATTGTTCTTTTTCTTCAAAAGACTCCTTGACTTGAGTTTCTGAACCAAATAAAATTAGAGGGTTGAGTATAAATTATGGAATATCACAGATAAGTAAATTTTATCCAATTTTGAATAATAAAGTATTTAAACTGCTCTTTTAAGAAAATATTTTAAAAGTTTGATAGGAAACAGCAGCAACCAATCTCATGCAATCATGGACTGAGTTTCTCAGTTGTTTGAATCAACTCCATCCACCTATTTCTTTCAAACATTGGTTTGGAAATGGACAATGGACTTATTAAAAATGATTCTATGGAGATTTTTAAAAGCCTTTGCAATTTTGTTACTAAAGCCAATTTAGAATATGTTTAGACATTTTGTTTATCCATGATACTGATTTGCAATCCCTTTTTAAGTAGATACTGTTCTTTCAATTTGATTTATATTTTCAATTTGGAGTCCTACTTAATAACAAATTGAGTAGCCATAGAAACATATTCTCGAGTATCAATATCAAACTCCTAGAAAGATTTATCTATTAATTTTTCATAGTTACATCTTCCATTCAAGGATTTAAAATCTGGTTAGGGATTTTTTGTCTATAATAGAAACCTGGGGACCCCTCTTTTTCTCATCTCTCATTCAATTAGTCATTAAGTCATAGTAATTCTATCTCTGAAATATCATTCTATCATGAATCTCTCCTTTCCATCATTCTTATTTATTTATTTATTTTTTTTTAAAGATTTTATTTATTTATTCATTTATCCCCCCCTTGCTGCTCGTGCTCGCTGGGTCAGCTAACCACGCCGTGCGGGCGGGCTTGCCTTCACCAGGAGGCTCCGGGAACCGAACCCAGGGCCTCCCATATGGTAAACGGGAGCCCTACTGATTGAGCCACAGCCGCTTCCCTCCATCATTCTTAATGCCACACCAAACCCTATCATATCTGACTTGAATATTTTAAAAATTTCCTTATTGATCTCTCTGCCTCTAGGTTTGATCCTCTTCAATCCAACTTCTGCCAGAAAAATACTTTTTCCAAGAGATCTGACATTTCTGTACTGCTCTAAATTCCTCTTTGCCTCCCCATTCTCTAAAGGAAAAAAAAATGTTTACACGGCATACTATATACTACTTAGAATATGGTCACATTCTGCCATTTATCATCTTGATTTATACTCCAGAATACTAAACCACTTATAATTCTCAGAATATATTATATCCTCCTAACTCTGTGATTTCCATTCATTCAACAAACATTTATTGAAACACCTACTATTTAAAAAAATTTTTATATCCCAAGCATCTAACTTAGATTCTGGCATAATGTAAAGTTTAGTAAGTATTTTCTGAATTAATTAAATCAATAAAATGGTAAAAATAAGGTGCATTTCAAATTCAATAAATATTTGAGTGTGTACTAGGTACCAGGCACTATCTGAGGTGCTGAAGATTAGAAGTAAACAAGACAAAGTTCTTGTCCTCCTGGAGGTTTTCTAGTATTTGATATAAGTTAACCACAACCTCTTCTCCCATTGAGATGTTAACTGACATAACATTTACAAATTTAACAGTCAGAAATAACTCAAGAAAATCAGTGGTTTCTCCTTTCTCAGAGGAAAACACGTCTGTATTCTTTTTCAAAGCTAAAACTCTATTTGTGCTCTTCATTCTACCCCTTCTAATCTTTCAGTGATCTTTCTCAGCATGCTTTTTCCTCAGATCTTTCTTAACTAGACAAAACATTGTTCTAATTCATTCATCCTGTACCTTAATTCTCTCCTTCCTTTTAAATATCACTTGCTAACATCTGGATTATTTCCCACTCACCTCTCAACCTACTGACTTTTTTATCTTACCATGCAGTCAGCCAAAGGGGTGCTGATGCAAATTACCAGAAATCTGTTGACACTTACAAAAGGGTATTTATTTCGGGTAGAATACAGCTACCAGGCCACAAAGCATAAGTTACTTCCCTCACCAAATTTTGTTGCCACGTGTTGGAGCAAGACGGCTGCTGATGTCTGCCAGGGTTCAGGCTTCCTGGGTTCCTCTCTTCCCAGGGCTTGCCTCTCTCTGGGCTCAGGCTTGCTTCACTCCACAAGGCCAGCTGTAGACTGTCAAGCGAATGGCTCGTCTCTTTTCCTAGAGCCGTCTCTCCTTCCTCACGACCAAGCTCCTATGTATACTTACTTCCCTGGGCTCCAGCATTAAAACTCCGCATCAGAACTCCAACATCAAAAACTCCAACTAACTCCTCTGCTCTGCCTTGTAGTTTTATCTTTGAGTGGGTGGGGACTCAACATCCTACTGACGTGGCCCAATCAAAGCCCTAATCATAACTTAATCATGCCCAGAGGAACAGACCAGTTTACAAGCATAATCCATATCTATTTTTGGAATTCATAACTATATCAAACTGCCACACCATGTTATTGTAGTTGTTCTATGTGAAGTCAAGAACATGTTCTTAAGTTCCAAAACTGTAAGTCTTCAATCCCAGCCTAAAATGTATGAGCTCTGGGAAGACTCAGGTTTTGCCCTCCTCTGAATTTACATACTTTGGTGTGACTGAGTGTGCTGCTCTTAAAGCACTTAACACATTTCATTTGCATGTCATCTTATAATTAGATCAGAGTGATGATGGAGGTTTCATTAGTCATAAGATTTCTCAGTTTTATCAATGGCTCAATTATTGATAAGAATTGACAGTAATGTACAATTCCAATATAATAAAACAATTTGGATTGGGGTTAAGAATATTAGAGTCAGGAGACCTGAGCTCTTAATTCTAACCTGCACCTTTAATGCATACATAAGAGACTGTGCAACTTTCTTGAAGCCTATCACCACACATGGAATTCAGTATATTCTGAATTGCTCCATTGTATAAATAAAAAGGAACAGGCTCTAAAAATGGGGTAAAAAGGAAAGTAACATGACTTACCATAGATTTTATATGGGTACAAAAATCAAAAATGGTTGGAACAGCATCCATTTTAAGTCGTCGAGTTTGTCCTGTTAGGTCAAAACAGGAGGCTTCAAAGTGTTTTGAACAAAGAAAAGTGTGTTTTCCTGGCACAAAATTTTTGCGTCTAACCAGACGAACCCATTCTTTTCTTCTTTTAGGATCCAAAGGAAACCTTTATGATAAAAAACAAAAAACAAAACTCAAATTCCAGCTATTACACTTCTGATGGCACCAAAATGGTTAAAGGAAATTTTAAAAATGGCAATTTAAAGTATCTTGCATTTACATAAAACATTTTAAACTTCCAATTATCAGGTGCTAGAAGAGAAACCAATTCATGCTAATTTTTATAAGTTATAAAAAAAAATTAGTAAAAAACTGACTTGAGTGGTTTTTTTTTAAAGATTTTATTTATTTATACATTCATCCCCCCCCCTGCTGCTCGCGCTCGCCGGGGCCAGCCAACCACGCCGCGCGGTCGGGCCCGCCCCCACCAGGAGGCCCCGGGAACCGAACCCGGGGCCCCCCATATGGCAAACGGGAGCGCCACTGACTGAGCCACAGCCGCTTCCCTTGAGTGGTTTTTTTATTCAGGGCCCTTAAAAGAGACATTTCTTAACATGTCACCTTAACATGAGCAGTAAAACGTAAAACAAGACAAGAATCATCTAGTTCAAGTTTATGTAGAACCATTATAAACAGGACTTATTTAAGTATGCCTTGATCTACATAGTCAAGATCAATAGGGTATCTAAGAATTAAATTTTATCAATTCCTTCTTCTGTGTCCCTTCATTATGGTTTTTATCATATTGTTTTGTAATTTTTCAATTTTAATAAATTTTCAGTGAAATAAGATTATAAATTTCTTAAGAACAGGGATGATATCTTTTATCTGTCATTAACACTTAGGACAGTGTCTTTCAAACAATAAGGACTTAATAGAAATTTGCTAATTAAGAGTACAGAATATCTAAATTAATAATTGCATTATTTCCATGTAGTTAAAAATGCATTTATTATTTAAATATCAACTTTTAAGGTATATAGTGCAGCAGAAAACATAATTATTACAAAAGAGTAAAATGCTTCTGACAAGCCCGAGTATTTTTACTTTCATCCTTACTTCAAAAACAAAATATACTGATATGCACCCAGTATGTACCTGTTAGTATGAGACAAATATAAGGGACAGTCCAGTAATACTTATTGCTTTAAGTATTATGAACTGAACATTGTTTAAAAGAACCATGTTAGGAGATCATGTGGCCCAGGAAGTCCCCAAATGGAGTCTCCCTAGGTAGCAGCATTGGCTATATCACATATACTAGGTTGCTCACATTACTAGCAGTGAGGGGCACTAAGAAATGAAAGCCCAGATCTACTGGTAAACAACCTCCCATCTCCATCATCCCAAACCCAAACTTAACCTGCTCTGAAGATAAAAATATTTTGCATGTTACTTTACAGTTCATGTTTTCATATATGCAAGTTTTTTCTATCTTTATAGAAACTTCTAATGGATAACTTATCTACTCTGCCAGCCCTTACCTCTTAATGATAATTTATTCTCATTTCAGAGATCTGTTTTAATATTTAATGGTTTGGAAATGTTTCCTAAGATCTAAGCTAAAACTCAAGCTTGAATTTAAGCACATTTCTTCTTGTTGGGGCTTCAATAAAAACGCAAAACATATGGTCAGTATTATCACTTGTATAAGACTCTTCAAATATATGAACACTGTCCCCTTAATTCTCATTTTCTTAGCTCTTTTTAAAACTTGCACCTTAATAATGAAATCAATGCCTTAAATTGAACTTTAACTTTACCAAATTCTATTTCTTTCCTTTAAGATTCAGTTTAGGAATCCTGTTCTCCTCTGAAGTTTTAGATGATCAGAAGACTGGGTTAGATGTTTCTGTGTCATGTAGTACTGATATCACTATTCTAATCATTTACTTTTCTAGCCACCCCCCCCCCCCACTAGATGAAGTTTCTCCAGGGTAGGGGTTATGTTTGTACTTCTTTATCTATCTATTCTAGTATAGTACCTGTTAAGTAAGCACTCAGTGAACTTTCCTGAATGAATCAATGGATGAATTAACAAATTAAATGGGGTTAGTATGGCACTACTAAATAATATTTATATTATCTGTGCTGAAATAGAAGATTAAGAATAATTTACAATATTACATGTGATTTTGGTATGATATTTTCATATAGCATTAACTTTAATGCATGTTTTGCATGTGTTTGAATTTTCTCAGCACACTGAAAGGGTGGGAAATATAGCTCAGAAGTTGAATTTAAGTAATAATAAATCATTCTGTAAATTTAAACAACAGGGCAATAGATGAATATATTCTTATCTATACACTAATATTATGCTTTCATAAATATCAGATGTTTTTGAAAACCACTCAGAATTTTAAACAATGCTATTTTGTCCAAGTCTTTAATAGTTGAATGCCTCTTACATTCCAAGCACTTTCCTAGGCACTGAGACATAGTGGTAAACAAGAGACATGATACATATCCTCTTTAAGATTATACTGTAGTGGGGAAAGTAGAAAATGGAATAGTTTCATACAGCAGAAGAGTGGCTGAGAACATCGTCTTTGGAGTCAAACAAACCTAGGGCTCCAATCCTGCCTCCTCCAAAATCATAGCTAGGTGATTTTAGGCAAGTTATTTAACCTTTAAAGTGGGGTGATAATGATACCTAGTGTGACTGTGAGGATTAAATGAGACAAAGTGAATAAATGCATAGCCCAATGCACAGTGTATGGTAAAGACTAAATATCATCTATTATTATTTTAAGGTATTTATAGTGAAGTGGATGTGGCTCAAGCAATTGGGCTTCCATCTACCATATGGGAGGTCCTGGGTTTGTTTCCTGAGGCCTCCTGGTGAAAGTGAGCTGGCCTGTGTAGAGAGCTGGCCCATGCGGAGAGCTGACGCAACAAAAAGAGATGAAGAAGAGAGACAATGAGAGACACAACAAACCAGGGAGCTGAAGTGGCTTAAGCGATTGAGTGCCTCTCTCCCACATCAGAGGTCCCAGGATCGCGATGTTCCTGGTGCCTCCTAAAGAGAAGACAAGCAGACACAGAGAATGCACAGCGAATGGACAGAGAGCAAGACAGCGAGTGCAAAAACAAGGTTGGGGGGAGGGGATAAATAAATAAAATAAAATCTTAAAAAAAAAAACAAAGTAATTATAAGAGTCATGACTGTTATGAAAGGGTAAGTATAGAGTTGGATGGAACCATAAGACAGGAAGAACTAATCTAGTCAGGTGGCCTTAAGAGAGTAGGAATCAGCTAGGGAAGATGTGGAGAGAGCAGTGAGTAGTATTAAAAGTATCTTGGGGGGGGGGGAGTGGATGTGGCTCAAGCAGTTGGGCACCCGCCTCCCACATGGGAAGTCCCGGGTTCAGGTCCTGGTGCCTCCTAAAGAAGACGAGCAAGACAGCAAGCTGATGTGAAGGGCTGGCGCAACGAGATGTCGCCAACAGGGAGCCGTAACGAAACACAATGAGATACAACAAGCAGGGAGCGGATGTGGCTCAAGTAATTGGGCGCCTCCCTCCCTAATGGGAGGTCTCAGGTTAGGCTTCTGGTGCCTCCTAAAAGAAGAGGAGCAGACACAGAGAGCACACAACAAACAGACACAGCAAGCACAAACAACGAGGGGTGGGGGGCGGAGGAAATAAATAAATAAATCTTTTTTAAAAAAAGTATCTTGGGCACAGGGAAGAGTATTATGACACAAAATGATGCTGGAGGGCCTTCTAAGTCAAATGATTTTGAACTTTATCCAAAATGGCATTGGTAAGCTATTTAAGGGCATGAGTTACAAGACCCAATTATTAAATTTTCAGAAAATTTTCTAACTGGTTGTTAAACTAATTATTTAAAATTAAATTATATAAACTTACAATTAAATATTAAATAATAGTGTGGTACTGCACCTTTCTTCCTAACTACACTATTAAGTGATGTCATATTGGTAGCTTGAAACCTGCCATGGTAGTATTGATACCATGAAATTGGCAGACACCACAAATCAGGATTTTCCTCCCTCCTTGGAGAGCCAGTTGTTAAACAATTACCAACACACCACTAATTATAGAAGAAAGGTTAGGGTACATGAATGGAAGCAGTGAACCACTTAAGAGGCTGTTGTAATAATCCAATTAAGAGGGAATCGTAATATGGATTTATGTCATATACTATAGAAGATGGCTTAGATGGATATTAGAAAAAAGCAGGTCAGTCAAGAGATGTTTTGGAGGTAGTCTTTAGAAAAACTTGCAGAAAGATTGAGAGAGGATGACCTTTCTGAGTGGATGGCAATTTCCATTTACTGAGAAAGGGAATACTGGAAGTAGGGTAGGTGTGAGGAAGGGGGCAAGTTTATTAATGCAGTTTTGATATGTTGAATATGAGGGACTGATGAGATCAAGTAAATACAGAGTAGCCACTTAGTCTATAAGTGAAACTCATTAGAGAGATCTAGATTAGAGATATTTGGGATACATCAAAATGTAGATGTAACAGACCACAGGAATGCTTGAAATCATTTTGATAGAGTGGGAAGACCTAGGTCAGGGTGGGGCCTAGGGTATGGGTGGCAGCGGAAATTGAAGATAGGCAAAAGGAGTAGAAAAAAGCACAAAATTAGTGTCAGCAACATCAGTTTCAGTAGACAGAGGTCAACTGGACTGGGCTGAGTAAGAGGTAAGAAAAATGGAGACAGCATGTTTAGGCAAATAACTTGTACATGGGGATAAAGAATTCTAATTCTAGGAGGATAGGAATTAGTTAAACACCATTTTTATTCATGAAACAGGAATGTATTTTTACTATAATGTTATTTTAAGACCAACATTTCTGGAATTACACGCAAAAATGTTAATGCCACAGCAGGCAAATGTTCAAATACTGAAAAGAGATATGCACACAAATATACCTCCTTGCGTCTAAAACATTCAATGTTATTGCAGCCTGGGCTCCTCCCTCTCCCTCATTTCACAAATCAAATTACCAAGTCACTCTTGTTTCTCTTCAAACATTTCTCAAATCTATCCACCACTCTTCCCGCCTATTGTCAATACCACTTTAGGCCGCTGGGTGGCCTTTTCCTAGTTTTAGTACAACTTCTTGTTTTCCTCCATTAACCCTAATCCAGTGCTGGATGTGCCAGCAACTAAAGCACACTCATTCACTGTTTACTTCAGTTGACATTTTAACAGGGTTTCCCTGTAAAGGAAGCAGTAGCTAAATTAACATTGTATAATAAGCTCCTTTTTCATCAAATTCATCTCTTGCTGATGCTTGACCAGCACTTTAAAAGCAACACTTTAATTCTCCAAGGTGCAACCTTTTAATATTCAATCCTAATCATGCTATTCTTTTTAAACCTGCCATGGCTTCTCAAGTACTCTAAAGATAAAATAGAAAATCCTTAAAGTGGCACACAGGATCAAATCTATGTCATCCTTTGGTCTCATTTGAAATTTCACGTCCTTTGAGAATTGTTCTTTGACTTTCCATGTCTAAGCTGGGTTTCCCTGAAGTCTCTTCTTTGGCACTTAATTGTCATTACTTGTTTACATCTTTCTTCCCCATTATGCTCTAAATCTCCAGGGGGTAAGAATTTTCAGGACTGCCAGCACAATGTCAGGCAATTAGGAACTTGGTACAAATTAGATGAATGGATAAAGCACTATATTTGCATGAAGTCGTTTAAAAACAAACACCACAATGATTTATTTTTAAATGGTAGCTTTTAATAAGGGGGTACATTTAGTAATAATCGGGTAGGGAAAAGATAGAGGGTATAATTTTCTGCAATCTAAAATCATGTTTTAAGGTACATAAAATCAGAATTGTTTTCACTGAACTTTTTAATGTTTCTTTTCTTCAGGCACATGGCACGTTCTCGAACAGAAAAATATTTAAGATGTACCTATTATATTCCAGGCTGTGTTCAAAGAGCTTTCAAGAGTTCTTGTTTCACAGAACTAATGAAATTTGCTGGCTCTTTCAGCAAACGAAGGAAAAATAAAGCCCCTGTTATTTTTCTATTCTAGTAAGAATAGAAATCTTATCTTTTGCACTTTCATTAACATCGCTTAATTCCATGACTTTCAGTGATGATCCAATTCCTCCCCAGAGTTACTGCGTGTGACTATTAGAAATCTAAATGCTTTCCACGTCAATTAGCTAATGAGAATTTCCTTATTTTAACGGTAACACAGCAGGCTTTTACAGTGATAGCCGACTTGGGAAGGAAACTCTTTCCCTGCACAGCATCATTCATGTTGAAACTTGGCCTAAAACAGCGGAGCAAGAAGGTAGAAAATTTAAGTATCCTCCTGTCAGGTTTTCTCTAAGAGGTAATCACCTTACAGTACTTGTATTTCTTTTAGAAGGGGTTAAACCTTTCCAGAAAGGAAAAAATATGACAGATTTGAGAAACACACATACAAAGGGCAAATGGGATGCTTCCCTCCGAACAGCTGGGTAGTGAAGTTGTCAGAATGGAGAATCCTCCCGTTCCTTCTACACAGCGAAATACCCGGTCTAGTAGCTCCGGTCTCCGTCACCCCCACTCCCTGCCCAGGTTACCTGTGGAAGCTGATGTTAATGTGCTTGTTGTAGGTGGCAGCACAGCCCGCCGCGGCGCAATTGGTCGGCATTTCCCTTTCCCCCTCATTCGGCGCTGTTTTAAGACCGTTCTGAGGCGCTGTCTGCTGTGTTTCTTGCGGGCAGAGGCTGGGCAAACGAGGCAGTGGGCCTTTCCCCTGCTGAGTCGTGGGGGCTGAATGGGGAGAAGGGTGTGTGTGTGTGTGGAGTGATGGGGAGGGAAAAAAAACTCAACCTTTCCTTTTCTTTATTAAGATGGCGGGCTTGAGCCAGCACTGCCGACTGTCCCGGAGCTATAGTCGCCTACGTTTGCCTTCACCAACATGGCGGCCACAATCCGCCCCCTACCCGCCCCATGCTAAAAAGGCATAGGTGTACCGCATTCCTTTGGCAGCGATCCTCGGAGCAATGAAAAACGGTGTTTTCCCTTTCGATTACTACGAAGCTCCCTCGAGGCCACAAGTAAGAGCAAGCCCGCCCACTTCGGCACGCACCCCAACTGTCCCAATCCAGTCTCGGGTGGATGTGAGCCGCAGGCTAGAATAGACGAATCGGATGGGAGAGGAAAGAAAGACTACAAGCACCATTAAGCATCGTGTCGCCCTGATTATTATCGCGTGAACTGGGAGCCTTGTTTCCTGCGTGCTGCAGGAAGTGACGTCGCGGGCACAACCAGTTCCAGAGCCCCTTTCTCGCGAGGCGGAAGAGCCCGGATCGCGGAGGAGCAAGGGGGCGCTAGGAAAGGAAACTGGGTTGCGACGGTCCGGCGAGAAAGAGCTGGGGTGCGGGGAAGTTGGGGAGCAGAGCCTGTTAGGTGTCCAAGTAGGGTAAGGCCGCACCGACCGGGTCCGTTAGGAAAGAAGGGAGGCGTGAGGGAAGGCAGTTGTCGGGCGGACCTCCGGACGGAGGGCTAGGGTGTGTGGAAGGCGCCGCTCCCCGGATGGCGACCGCAGATACTTCGGCCCCGGCCTCTAGCGGCCTCTCGCCTAAGGAAGAAGGGGAGCTAGAAGATGGGGAGATCAGTGATGACGATAATAACAGCCAGATCCGGAGTCGAAGTAGCAGCAGCAGCAGCGGCGGCGGGCTGTTACAATATCCGCGGCGAAGGCCTCCTCACCCGACCAGGGGCGGTGGATCCGGCGGAGGCGGTGGCTCCTCCTCGTCGTCGTCGTCTTCTCAGCAGCCGCTGAGGAATTTCTCACGCTCGCGGCACGCATCGGAGCGGGGCCACCTCAGGGGACACAGCAGCTACCGACCCAAAGAGCCGTTCCGGTCTCACCCGCCCCCCGTGCGGATGCCTTCGAGCTCACTGTCCGAAAGCAGCCCCCGGCCGTCTTTCTGGGAGCGGAGCCACATCGCTTTGGACCGTTTCCGTTTTCGAGGCAGGCCGTACCGGGGTGGGAGTCGCTGGAGTCGGGGACGAGGAGGGGGTGAGCGAGGAGGCAAGCCGGGGGGCCGACCTCCTCTAGGAGGAGGAGCGGGATCCGGATTCAGCAGCAGTCAGAGCTGGCGAGAGCCCTCTCCACCTCGCAAGAGTTGTATCCTTAATGTGGCAGTCTGCCTTGGGTGTGTCACTTATGAAAGTTCCCTTTAGCGTCATTACTAGGCCTTTGAGATGAGTATAACTTTCCTGAACCATCAGAACCGTTTATTTGTCACTATGTCAATAATAGTTAAGGTAAACTGTTCTCTGGTAATTCCCACGTGCCACACTATAGTGTTGTTTTAACATTGTTTTATTGGGTGTATTGCTTGACTAACAGCGTGTTATGGATTGGGGCCAAACTAGTGAAATCGAAGACAGTCTACTAAAATCAGTTTTATGATAGTACGTAAGCCTAAGTTTCTTTTGCTTTTGCTAGTAAAAAGAACTTAGTGTTTTAGGTGAAGTTCACTTAGCTTGTTAGAGAAAGAATATAGTAATAAGCAGTTTGGGGAATATTGTTGATTATGTCAGATTGCACCTTGACATTAAAAAATGAAGTTTCCGCATGATTCTACCCTTTTGTGATTTTTTAGCCTTTCTTGATTTATTCTTCACCATTGCTACCTTTTACAGTGTTTAAAAAAAAAAAGCCACACACTTGGTATCTTCATCAGCTCCTTTAATTCAGAACTTAACTACATCTATCTTTTTAGAAAGCTTCAGCTCCTAAACATCTCTATGTTCACTTTTTAGATATTTTATAACTCTTAGTGCTGACTAATGTGGGCCAGTGAGAGAAAGATCAGCATTTTAAATTTTAATATAGTAGAAGCCATGTGGGGGTGGAGGGTTAGGAGAATAGAGATTATGGAGAGGTTGAGAATGAAATTAGCAAAATATCTGATTTTTGCTCCCTCCAACCATATTCTCAGTTATCTTTAACATTATTTGTACCGAGAAACAAATCATCTGAAGGTGTGCTGTTCTATGATACATTCAGAGAACTATATCTTGACTTTTTCTGTGATGACTGCATAAAAGTAGATCACTGGAAGTAATTTCCTTGGTGTAATGATTTTTTATACATTTGTTATATGTGAAATTTATGTGATGGAATCTATTTGGAAGACACTCAAAATTATTTTTATAGAAAACATAGGGCCAGACTGGTCTTTGAGATGTCATGATGTAAAGGGGGCAAGGAACATACATTTAGGTTAGAAACAGCAGCTTCTTTTGTTCTAGTGCCTTGAAAAAACTTCCTGCAATCAAAAGTTTGATTAGGAACATTCTAGGATTGATTCAGAGAAAACCGTTTGGGATTTAACTTTTTAAAAGACAAAGGATATTCTTTGAATAAGGTGGGAAACCTTCACCCAAGATATTTTTTTGTCCATGGCTTTGCCAGTTGTAATTTCTGAATCTAAAAACAAAAGGGCTACTGAAGCATATATATATATATGTGTATTTTTGTAAGGATATAAAGATGAAGTTTATGTTAGGGAGACAAATAATTGCAGTTTAGTGTAAAAAGTTCAAATTGATTTATGTAAAAAAAAACACTATAGGTGTGCAAAACTTTTTAAAAATTTATTTTCTTTTATATTAGAGAAGGTGATGAGTGGACTTGCCTACCTCCTGCCTGCAGGTGCTTTTTGTCACTCCTTCTGTTTGCAGTTATGTTCATTTATTGAATAACAATTTGGGCTTTTGCCATATACCTTTATTAATTGTTAAGCTCATATATATATATATATTTTTTTTATAAAGATTTTATTTATTTATTCATTTATCCCCCCCTTGCTGCTTGTGCTCGCTGAGTCAGCTAACCACGCCGTGCCGACGGGCCTGCCCCCACCCGGAGGCTCCGGGAACCGAGCCCGGGGCCTCCCACATGGCAAACGGGAGCCCTACTGACTGAGCCACAGCCGCTTCCCGAGCTCATATATTTTTATTAACAGGCACACAATGTTATGAAAAAAATAGGGGAAAATCACCAGTCTGGTTGTGTGACTTTGGGCTAATCATTTAACTTTGTTGGGCCTCAATTTTTTATTCTTAATTTTCAAAATTTGGGATAACAAATAAGGATATAGAGAAAATTAGGTGAACTAAAACTCAGTGAAAACATTTTAAAAACTCAAAAGGATTATATTAATGTTAAGAATATTGATTTTTTTGTAGTAACTTGTCAGAAATGAGCTATTTTGCTGTTTTTCTTTTCACAGGTGCCGCACTTAAGAAAAGGATGTTTGTTTTGATCCCCTGTTCATTGTTTACCTGGTGGAGTATCACTAATCCATCCTTGAGGTGGTGTTCTTTATAAGACTTTGAGGAAAATAAGAAAAGTTTCCAGCCACTTTAGATAGCATGAGCAAACAAAATTTGTAATACAAAACTTACTGCTTCAAGTTCTTTTAATATCAAGGCCATACAGTTTACTTTGTTTTCATTGTTTGATCATCATAATGGCATTTTTATTTTACAAATATTGCAAAATAGGAATAACAGTGATGGTTATTCTGTAGCTCATTTCCATAATCTAGAAGTAAAGTAACCTAAGAACAGCCCCCCCATAACTTCTTTCTCTGTAATAATTAAGGTATGCTAGATACACTTGGAAGAAATAGTATAAACCAGATTCTATTGCACTTCTTAGTTTCATTCTCATTTATTTTTAATTTTTCTTAATGATAAGATACTTTGTCAGTGCATCTTAGCATATGTCTCCTTTGGATGACTTGTTTCTAACTTTTAGGTCTGATGTAAACTTCATAATTAGGCCAGCATTTCTTATCAGTGAAAAGTCATTCCATTTTTCAGTTGTGATTGAAAAGGCTGAAAGGCAGTTCTTTTTTTAAAAAAAACTTAATTTCAGCTAGAAATTGCAATTTGACAGGCTTAAAACTAAGCTTTTTAAATGTTGGTTTGGTCCTAGCTATCCTGTTTAGAAAGGATAGACGAGTACTTCACTTAGCAAGTAGTTTAATAGGTAGGTGTGTGTGTCTCTTCTGTAGGTTTTTTGTTTGTGTTTAAGGCAGTATTCTTGCCTTAAGAGAGATTAGTCACTTATAGTCATAACTGACTAATTTTCTCATTTTGCTCTTTAGTTATTTTATTTTTTTGTTAGTGTATTGTCTTTCCCTTTCCAAATGTTTCCACAGTCTTAAATCTTTTTTTTTTAAATTTCTGTGATTGACCACTATTAATAGACCCTGACTTTAGAGTGCTCCATTGGAAAGTCAGATGTAAATGTAGTTACAGAGTGCTCTTTACAAAGAGTACATAAGTGGTAGAGGCAAGTCCCTCTGACTCCACAGAGGATATTTGACTTAGGGGTTGAAGAACAGAGAAATCTAGACACAAAGCTGTGCATAAATTGTGATGAGGAGGAAGATGGTGAAATTGAAAAAGAAAGCACTGGACAGACCATGAAGGCATGTGCCATGCTGAGAATTTTGGGCATAATGAGATTTAAAAAAGGGAAGTGATCGTATCAGATATGTATTTTAGAAACATTACTTTGGCAGCAGTATGGGGAGTAATAGGGGGACAGTTGAAACTGAAGCTCGGGAGAAAAATAGTGTATTCAGTCTTCAGAAAAAAAGATCTTGAGCAGTGTTGGGAATGTAGAGGTGACATGAGATCTATAAGGAGATAGATAAGATAGGTCTTGATTACTGGTTGATTGTGGAAAGTGAGAAAAAGAGAGAAATCTGGCTTGGATTATTGAATGAGTGGCATATTCACTGAAATAAAGAATACAGAAAAAAGGGCAAGGGAGATAATGAATTCTCTTAGGACATAGTGATTTGAGGTGTTTGAGGCTTAACCAAAGTGAGATATCTAGTAGAGAGTTGGAATATATGAGTCTTTAGAGAAGGTTGGCCTAGTGATAGAGATTGGGTTCATTAGCATATCGATGATAGGTGAAACTATAGGAATGTTATGAGAATATTCAAAATGGAAAGAGAAAGGTTGAGGAGAACTCTCTGGGGAGCTTCATCATTTCAGGTGTTGCTGAGAAAGGAGCCAGGAGCCATGAAGACTTAAAGAAAAAAAGAGGGAAACAGTGGGCAGGTAGAGTTGGAAACCTATAGAGAAGTGGTTTTAGAGTGTCAAGCTGCACAGAGGCCAGGTAAAATAAGGTTTGAGAAAATTGGTGAATGATCTTAGCCAGAACAGTTTCTGTGGATTAATGGGACAGAAGCTAGACCTCACTTGGTCAAGAGTGAGGAGAAAAGGTAGTGCAAAACTAGAATTCTTTCAGAAACATGGCTTTGAAAAGGTCGGAGAACCAAAGATTTAGTCGAATTGTTTTGCTGCAAAACTGTTATCATGGTTAATTTTCAGTTCTAATACTCATTTAGTTTCTCATATATTTGATGTTAATTCTCATTCATGAATTCATCATCAGGGGAGTTGTTAAGTCTTTGCTGCCTGCTTTTCCTGTGACTTTTAAATAGTTATTGAAGAATCATATTTAGGTAATTGTAATATTCTACCAATTCAAAATGATCTGTAAATGATACATTGTATTAAAACCACACCAAGTACTAGTTTTTCTCTTGCTAATTTCCAGGCTGGAGAAACTAGGTGTAACAATTCTCATATGTTTGAATTGTTTTAAACAAAAATTGTAGTTTGGGGTTGTGGATGAGGCTCAAAAATGAGCCCCTGTTTCTCATGTGTGAGGTCCCAGGTTCGATCCCTGGTACCTCCTAAAAACAAAACAAAACAAACAAATGAAAAAACTAACTCTCATTGGGGAGCAGATGTAGCTCAGTGGTTGAGTGCCACCTTCCCATGTATGAGGTCCTGGGTTCAATCCCTGGTACCACCTAAAAAAAAAAACAACTTGTGGTTTGAAACAAAGCCATTTCCAAGGAAGAGATTTTAGTCTGTGTGTCATGTTAGAGAAGAAAATAACAAAAAGTAATTGCTTTAAATATGCTTGGTCTTTAGGGGAAAATTGGTTTAGAATATACATTTGAGTACTATTTAAAGTTTTTAGTTTTTATTATATGGCCACCTTAAATATTTTTAGTTGTGCATATGTTGGATGCTTAGTATACTTGATGAACTCTGAGCTTGTTATGCATTCTAAGAAAATGTTTCTTACTCATAAATGAGTCTTATAATTGTCAATGTTCATTTTTTAGTATCCCTATTCTTTTTTGAGACATGAAAAGAAACTAATTAAAGAGAAGATAGATTTTCTCCTGCTTAGCTGAAGTGTATATTATCCACACCTGTGACAAGCCATTCAGTTTCTCCTCCTCCCTTCAGAAGAGTCTTATAACATCCAATTGGTTTTGGTCGTTCCTGGCACCTGCAGAAGGAAGGATGCTATAATCTAACTAGTTGGATTACCTGTGAATACTATGGGTAATTGCTGATGCTGTTGATTTTGTAATTGAATGATTTATAGGGATACTTGTTTAATTTGAAATATGGGCACATTAGCACATGTATTAAATGGAATTTAGTGATTTAAAAATACCAGTCCATCTTTTTTGAAAACCATAAATTAAAATGGTAGAAAATACATCTATAACATAATTTTCTGTTAAATTTAACTGTGGAAAATTTTTTGGAAACTGGTTTCCTTAATATGCTGTTCAGCCAAAAGTTTTGGACGATCTCCATCAAGAAAACAGAATTATTCATCAAAAAGTGAAAACTGTGGGGAAGAAACTTTTGAAGATTTACTTTTGAAATATAAGCAAATACAGTTGGAACTTGAGTGCATCAATAAGGATGAAAAACTAGCCTTGAGTAGCAAAGAAGAGAATGTGCAGGAAGATCATAAAACATTGAACTTTGAGGACCAAATAAGCACTGATAATGTCAGTATTACAAAGGACTCAAGTAAAGAAGTAGCTCCTGAAGAGAAAACACAGGTCAAAACTTTTCAGGCGTTTGAACTGAAGCCACTCAGGCAAAAATTGACTTTACCAGGAGATAAGAACCGGTTGAAAAAAGTTAAAGATGGGACAAAACAGCTTTCCCTGAAATCCGACACTACTGAATCTAGTCAAGGTAATGGAATTAAGTATTTCAATTAGTAATAAGGCTCTTTCTCCTCTAAAGAGATACCTAATTTTTTAGTATTGTACTTTTTTGAAATTATTGTAATGATTTACCTGTAGATTATTTTGCATTTTTTACATCGTCCTATCATTGAATAATGACAAGTTTTGTTTCTTTCCTGTCCTTGTTTATTTCTTTTCTTGGCTTACATGCTCATCAGGACTTCTAAAACCGAGTTGAACATAGTGATTATAGTAGGCACCTTTGTTCTCTAACTTAAAAGGAATGCTTTTGACAACATTTACTGTTAAACATGATGTTTAAGATTCTTGTAGCTACTCTTTATCAGCTTAAGGAAGTTATTTTTCTACTTCTAGTTTGGATTTTCAGTATGAACAGATGTTGTTAAATCCTGTTTCTTCATTATTGAGATGAGCATCTGATTTTTCTCCTTTAATTTGTTAGTGTAATGAGTTTAATTGATATTCTAGTGTTAAACCACCCTTTTATGCCTGGGATAAATAAAACTAGTACATGATATATCATTTTTATACATCATGTATTTTTTTTTCCTTTTTATTAAGGCATAATTTATATACAGTAAAATTTATCCTTTTTAGTACACAGTTCTGCAAATTTTAATAAATACAGACAGCTTTTTTTTTTTTTAAGGTTTATTTTATTTATTCATCCCCCCCCACCCCTTATTGTTTTTAATGCTTGCTATCTGCTCTCTGTTTTCATTCACTGTGTGCTCTCTGTGTCTGCTTGTCTTCTTGTCTTCTCTCTAGGAGGCACTGGGAACCAATCCTGGGACCTCCTATGTAGAGAGAGGCACTCAGTCGCTTGAGCCACCTCAGCTCCCTGGTTTAAGTGTCTCTCATTGTCTCTCCTCTTTGTCTCTTTTTGTTGCATCAGCTCTGTGCACAGGCCAGCTGTCCACGCGGGCCAGCTTGTCTTCACCAGGAGGCCCCGGGAATTGGACCCGGGACCTCCTATATGGTAGATGGGAGCCCAATTGCTTGAGCCATATTTGCTTCCCAGTGCAGACAGCTTTGAAATCATCACGAGCACCACTGTAATTAAGATAAACAGGACATTTCCACATACTCCCCTCACAACAATTCCCCAATGTCTCTTTGTAGTCAACCCTTCCTGCGACCCTCAATCCACTTAGCAACCACTGATCTGTTTTCTGTTCCTCTAGATTGGCTTTTTCCAGAAAGTCATATAAATGGAATCATATAGCAGGATACCTTTTGAGTCTACTTCTTTCACTTAGCATAGTGCATTTTAGATTCATCGGTGTTCTTGTATATTTCAGTAATTCATTTTTTTTAATGGCCGAATAGCATTCCATTTTATGACTGTACTACAGTTTGTTTTTCCATTTCCCAGTTGAGGGACATTTCGGTTTTTCCACTTTGGGGCAATTATAAATAAAGGTTAGCTTGGTTTAGAATTTTTCATCTGTGTTAATGACCTGTTCCCTCTCCCACCCCCACCCCCATTTTCCTTGTCAAGTTTTAGTATAAGATTATAATTCTCATAAAATGAGTTTGGGGGGAGGTTTCCCCCTTTATTTTCTGGGATAGTTTGTGTACTTTATTCTCCGGAATAGTTTGTGTAAGACTGTAGTCATTCCTGGAACATTTGGTGAATCTTCATCAGGGCCTGGATGAAGTTTTTTTCTGGGAAGATTTAAAATTACTGACTATTCATGTTATCTTATTTGTGGTTAAAACAGTTTAAGTGAACTATATTTTTCTAGTAATTTGTCTAGTCCTGAAGTTGTAAAATTTATAACAAGTTATTCCTGAGAATGTCTTTCCTCTTTATTACCTGTAGCATTTATAAGTTGTGTCTGTTTCCTTCTGTTTCAAATCACTTATGGTTAAAATCCATTCTTTACAACCAACAGATTTCCTTTAGTGAGAATCTATTGGTTGGAAAGCTATTTCACTTCTCCCTCTTTTAAAGTTAGTCTCTAATTTGAAGGTAATCTGTCTTCTTTCTTTGGTTGCTTTAAAGATCCTATCTTTGCTTTTGATATTCTGTATTTTAACTATAATGTGTTGACATTAAATTTCCTTTCACTTATACAGCTTGGAATTTATTGTGTTTCTTGAATCTAGATCGGTGTCTTTCATTGGTTCTAAAAAAATTTGGTCATCTCTTCAAATATTGCTGCATTCTCTCTTTTTTTCCTGGAAAACTCTGTAGATATGTTACGTCATCTTTATCTTCGATGTCTCTTAATTTCTCTAATTCTCTATTTGAATCTCTGTCCTACATTCTAGATAATTTCCTCAGAGGTATGTTTCATTTCACTTAAGTAGGATCTGATCTGCCTTAAATTTTAAATTTCAATTAGTTTTTATTTTAATATTTCTTTTTTTTTTTTTCAAATCAACTTGATTTTCTTATTAGTTTTTTCTGCTCCCTGCTTACATTTTCAAACTTCTCTTCATTTCTTTAAACACATTAAACAGATTGTTTTGTTTGTTTCTCCTCTGTGCCTGCTAAATTCCAATATCTCAAGTCTTGTGAGTCTGATTTCTCCTATTTGTTGTCTCTGCTTTTACAGCCTGCAAAAAACATAGAGGAAGGATCAAATATTCCCACCTAAATTTAGAGTTTTCATAGAGATGGGAATGTTTGCTTTGTCTTAAAATGAATCTTTTCCACTTGGGAAGCCAGGGAATCAAGTAAACGCACAGATGCACAGAGTGCTCTTTAGGAGTATTGAGAATGATCCAATATGGGTGCAATGTGGGATATATAGTATATTTCTGGGGGTGATTGGATATGAGTTTATAAAAGGATAGGTTGGAGTTGCATTGGGAAGAGCCTTGAATGCCATGCTAAGGAATTTGGATTATGTTCCTTTAAAATTGGACTGCCATAAAATACTTTTAAACAAGAAAATAGTGTGATCAGATGTATGTTTTAGAAAAATAACTGGTAGCAGTGTGGAAGAGGGATTGGAGGAAAGCTAATGATTTCATCTGAGTCAATAAATTCTATAAATTAGTGTCCCTCCCTCCCTCCCTCCCCCCTCTCTCTCTCTCTTTCCACCCCGTCCCCCCCAAAACCTCAGCAGTACTCTCAGCTCTGCCATCAAACTTAAAAATTTTTTTTTCAAGCCCTTTATTCAACCCTTATCCTTAATTGTCAGTTTATGAGCTTAGCTTACCTCCTACTTTAAGTGATCTCACCTCCAACTTTTTCCTTCTGGCCACAAACCTATATCCATATCAGTTTTCACTTCAATTCTTCTGCTCTCAGGATGTGGTGACCCTCTTTTGTGGGCACTTTTTTTAAACCTGTATTCCTGGTCCCTGACTTCTGGGACTTTGTTCCATCTGTCATTTATTCTGCTTGACTTTTTTTCCCCCCCTCTCTGAGATAGCTTCCTTGTTTTTTCGCTTATTGTCTGCGCTTGTTACTTTTCGCTCGTTGTCTGCTTGTTGTCTGTCTGCTTTTTCTTTATGAGGCACTGGGAACTGAACCGGGGACCTCCGTTATGGGAGGTGGGCACTCAGCTACTTGAGCCACATCTATTCCCTGCTCGTTTTTTTGTTTTTGCTTGTTCTCTGCTTGTTGTTTACTTGTTGTCTTTTTGTTTTTTTTTGCTTGTTGACTGCTCGTTGTTTTTGCTTGATGTCTGCTTGTTGTTTTTGCTCAATGTTTGCTCGATGTTTGCTCGTTGCCTGCTCATTGTTTTGTCTTCTTTAGGAGGTACTGGGAACCGAATCTAGGACCTCCCATGTGGGAGGTGGGTGCTCAACTACTTGAGCCATATCTGCTCCCCCTTTACTTTTTAACCACTTTCTCTTTAGGAGCTTCTTGTAGGTATATTTGAGTTTTCCATCTGAAAATTTACACACATCCCCGCCCCACAATCCTTCATTCTCCCTTAACTTTTATGAAGTATTTCTCCTCTCTTCAGAGAGACTTCTGGAAAGATTAGTATCTGCTGACTCTTTACTTTGCCTCTTATTCCTTCATTAACCTACAGTAAAGTCTGATTTTATATCCCAAGTACTATACTGAAACTACTTATGGCAGGGCTACTTATGACCTAACTGCAAAATCAATGGACATTTTTCATTTCTTTCATTCATTCAACAAAAATTAATTGAGCACTTTATTATAGGCTCTTGGGAATATATCAGTGAAGAAAATAGTCATTTATGCCTCCATGGGGTTAAATTTTAGAAGGAAGTAGTAAACATAAGTAAATAATCTGTTATGTTAGAAATAAATACTATTATGGAATGAGAGAAAGTACAGGGTGGTCAGGATAAACCTTAGTTTGTTGTTGAAATTTAAACAAAGACTTGGAAGGCAATAAGGGAGTAGCCAAATGGATATCTGGCACATGGGGTTTCTAGGCAAAGGGATAGCTGAGACAGTAATTTTCAAAGTATAGTCCCTGGACCAGCATTATCTGGAAACTTGGTGGAAGTACAAGTTCTACCCTACTCCAGGCCCTACCCTAGATCCTTCCTGCTGGTTCTGATGCATACCGAAGTTTGAGAATCACTAGACTAGAGTTATGATCCTGAGGCAGAAGGTTGTCACGCATTATTGAGGAATAACGACTATTCTGAAGAAGAGAGAGTGAGGGGGATGAGTAGTGGGAGAAATGAAGTTGGAGGGGGCATATCACATAGAGTCTTGTTAGAACTTTGGGCTTTTTCCTGAGTGAAATGGGATGCTATTGCAGGGTTTTGAGTAAAGGACTGACATATTGTGTTTTATATTTTTAAAGAATTGCTTTAGCTACAGCATTGAGGATCATCTATATGGGATAGATATTCCCACTCTATTCGGTGGTGTTTTTCTCTTTATCCTTCAGAAGTTTTTGGTTTTTATGATACTATACACATCTGGATTTTCCTTCAACTTACTGATTTTCCTTTTCTTTTTCAAAAATTAATTACTTTTGTACCCCCCCCCTTTTTTAAGGTTTATTTTATTTATTTCTCCCCACCCCCTTGTTGTTTGCACTTGCTGTGTCTGTTCGTCTTCCTTGTTTTTTAGGAGGCACTGGGAACCAAACCCGGGACCTCCAGTGTGGGAGGGAGGCACCCAATCGCTTGAGCCACCTATGCTCCCTGTTTTGTTGTGTCTCATTATGTTTTTCTTCCTGCATCTCTTGTTGCATCAGCTTGCTGCACTTGCCCATTGTGCCAGCTCGCTGTCTTCTTTAGGAGGCACTGGAAACTGAACTAGGAACCTCCCATGTGGTAGGCGGAAGCCCAGTCACTTGAGCCACATCCGCTTCCCCTTTTGTAACTTCTTAAATGTTAATATCCAAAGTGTTCCATTCTCTGAGGTGTTCTAGTTTATTATGCTTTTAACTACTATGTATATACTGATGATTCTGTCTTGATCATTTAGAATTCCAGTTAATAGTTTTTTAATCACTACATGACTACACAAAACCAATTTTTTATTTTGGGGATTTTGAGTAAGAATTGAAATAATTTTATTTTAGAGAGCGATGACAATGGTAGGACAATGCCCAACTATATGTGTGGTCAATGAAACAATAATCTGCATTTATAATCTTTGCATAAAGCCAGATTTACATTTATGACTTAATGCTTGGGTTTTTTTGGTAGCCTTGTGCTCCTAATGTACCTGCTAGGTTAATGGATACTTGCCTCTATCCTACCTTAAAGGGAAGTGCTGACACCTTTTACAGACAAGAGAGATCCTAGTCAACTAATAGGTTTCTCTTGACCTAATAAAGTTCATAGGTTTCTCACGCAGGGGAAAAGTTTAATGCTTTTTCTGTTTACTATTGGAAGGCTATTTATGTCTAATTCTGCCCCCCACCCCTTAAATCTTTTAATAGTTACTACTGTTCTGGTGTTCTTTGAAGTTCAATTAGTTCTGCTATATTGTGACATAGGTATTCCTAAAAATCATTAATTTGCAATAATGCATAATAAAAACCATGGGTCTTATAGGGAAAATGGGGGTTGGGGCACAACCCTCAAAAATATTGTCAGTATAACAGTGAACTCAGTGGTGGATGAGGATTGTGGTTAATAGTACAAATACAAGAATGTTCTTCTATTAACTAGAACAAATGTACATTACTATTACAGAGTGTTAAGAATATGGTGATACATAGGAAAATACAATTAATGTAATGTATGGGCAATAGTTAACAGCAATATTCTTACACTGATGTAGTCTTGCATCAGTGGCAAAGAAGATATTATGTCAATGCTAAGGGTCAGTAGTGGGAGGTTATGGGGTTCTTTTCTATTGGAGTAAGGAAAATGTTCTAAAATTGACTTGAGGGGATGACAGCACAACTGATGAAACTGAGAGCCACTGAATGTACACTTTGGGTGGAATTTACAAGGCATGGGACTGTATAACACAGTGAACCATGGGGTGGATGATGGACTGTGGTTTACAGTACAAATATGAGAGCATTCTTTCATGAACTATGACAAGTGTACAATACTGATGCATGATGTTAATAATAGGGTGGTTTATGGGAAAAAACAAGCAGAACAAATGTAAGCTTTGGCCCATGGTGAACAGTAATATTTTGATGATGTTCTTTCATAATTTGTAAGGAATGTTCCACAACAATACAAGGTGTTGGTGGTGGGGTGATGTATGGAAATTCTGCCTGCTATGCATGATTGTTTTGTAAGCTCACAACTTCTCTAATAAAGATTTAAAAAGAAACAAAAAAACTCATATCGTGGGAAAAAAAGAAACCTTGTCAGTGGAATATTAAAAAAGATAGGAACCTAATAAAAATGGTAGTGCAGTTTTATACATGTTAAATGTATTTTTTAAAAATACATGAAATACTACAATGCATATCATTTTACCTTGAAAAAGACATAAAATGTGCTTGTGGAAGCGGAAGAGTTGCAGTTTATGAGTTGTTATAAGAAGAGGGTTATTTGAAATCAGCTAGTAAGTTTTTTTTTTTTTTAAAGATTTTATTTATTTATTCATTTATCCCCCCCTTGCTGCTTGTGCTCGCTGGGTCAGCTAACCACGCCACGCGGGCGGGCTTGCCTTCACCAGGAGGCCCCGGGAACCGAACCCGGGGCCTCCCATATGGTAAACGGGAGCCCTACTGATTGAGCCACAGCTGCTTCCCTGCTAGTAAGTTTTAACAACCGATATGGATGGGTGTCACTCATAACACATACAGTGACAAAGTAACTGGTAAATGTTTGAAGTATGTGTGTTTTGTGTATTCATACATGGCCCAGTTTAGCTGCATGCAGGTTTTGCATTCTTCTAGCATTTCTCAGGTATGAAATAGCACATGAGCAAACATGAGATTTGTGTTATGTTCAATTTGTTATTTAATATATCAATCACATTGCAGTAAATTTATGTTTTGAAAACAAGCCTTGTAGCGGAACTGATCCACCTCAAAATTTGGTGGTCACCTTCTTTTTACTTTGTCTAGGGTGCTTGATTAGTAATTTCTCTCTATTCTTTGAATAAAAGTCATCTATCTATTCTTTCACCAATAGGACTACTTGAGCAATCAAATTTGGGTGTTTGCAACACTGGCAGATGTGGTATTGTGGAAATAACATGCTTGTAATTTATACCTGATTTGAATCCTAATTTTGCAACTTCATTTGTGTCATCTTGAGATACAGTTCTCTGAGTTTTTAACTTTATCTGTCTCAACTACAAAAGTAACTATCCAATACTGTTGTAAATGTACTATAACTTTATTGTGTGGTTTGTACAGCTCTTGTAGATTAGTTTATATTTAAATAT
Organism: Tolypeutes matacus; assembly: GCA_026826555.1. NCBI lineage: Eukaryota > Metazoa > Chordata > Mammalia > Cingulata > Chlamyphoridae > Tolypeutes > Tolypeutes matacus. Next base: position 3,478,832 of record JAKSZT010036119.1, on the reverse strand, counting down.
AAAGGTTTTATACACTACTTAATCAGAAATCTAGGCCAAATGTGATAGAATTCTGATAATATGTGGTGATGTGTGAATAGTCTTAATTTTGTTGATATTTAAACTACCTCTGCTGATGCTTTTGTCGATAGAGGACCATTTTTTAAAGTGTAAATTTCTAATATATTCTCTAAACCTTGAATTCATTTCAACTTCAGAGGGGACTGGTTTAATTAGGATTTTATTCTAGTGCTGTGGATTATCTGTTTGGTAATGAAACTTCTTGTCTATCAACTCTATAAATTCTGTTATTTTTTGAAATAATAATTTTTAGTTCAGAAGTCATTTTATGAAAGTGTAGTTTCTTTTTATTATTTAATATCTTGAATCATTTTGCCTCCTTAACTTTCAGAAATAAGGCTGATATGAGGAGAAGTTTGGTCAGATTTTCATTTCCTCCAGCAACCTTTTTTTCTTTTGTTTGAGAGATTGAGAAAATGAGATACTTTGAGACCCTTTAAAATAATTACTACTAAATTACTACTAAATACTATTAAACAAATACTATATAGCATTATTTTATTAAAATTGTGGCTATCTTTTAGAGTATTCAAAAGATGCTATTTTATTTTAAAGGATTAGAAGATAAAGAACAAAATTTAACAAGAAGAATTAGTACCTCAGATATTCTATCTGAAAAGGTAAGATATTGCTTTGTGGGATTGGATCTCTTTGTAAGACTGATTCTTGTGCTACTTTGCTTTATTCTTTTGAAAGGGAAACTCTATCTTGCTTTCCACTCATGTTCTATCATCATTGCCATCCAACCAAATGAGCATAAGCCTTAAAGATAAGAAAATCTGGAGAGATGTCTTGGAGTCTTTCTCCTGGGTTCTTTAAGTTTAGTTTAATGAAGTTTTTTATATATTTATATCCATAAATGATTTTTTTTTTTTTTAACTTTTAATTTTGTTTCAGAAGTTTTCTTTTTTTAAATTTTTGGTGATTATCCTATGTGGAAAAACTTGGTGTTAGGTAGACCTTGACCTGGTATCCCATTCTAGTTCCTCCTCTTAATTAACTGAGTGACCTTATATAAGATATTTAGCTTTTGCTTGCTTTTTTTCTCTTCTGTAAAATGAGTCTAATAACATCTGTTCTCTGGGTTATTGTGAAGTTTCTATAGGATGAAGTACAGAAGCATCAAGTACTGCATCTGACATGTGACAGGCACTCAATAACCCAAGCCTTCTCTTTGTTGAATTAGAGAGCTGAAATATCTGTAGTTTCTTCTTTTGAAATTTCTTAGTTTTTATGAGTAAATGGGAATATTTCAAAGACCTTTAGGAAAAAGACGACCTGGAATTCAGGAGTGTTGATAGATCAGACATATATATTTGGCTGCATAATTTTTTCAAATATCTTTATAATTACCCCTTGATACGAGTAAATTGAGATTTATGTTTTGCAGATGAAATAAGATTCGTTTAGTAGATTAAGTGACTCACCTAAAGTCACACAGGAATTAAACTTGTCAGAGCAAGTTGTTGAATGAGGTTCTCTGATTTAGTTCACTCTTTTTGTTCAAGTAGCTGTTTCAAGTAGCATATAGTTGTGGGACAGAAGCAATGGTTTCTTTATTTTGATCTAAAAAGTAGTTGCAAAACATAATAGAATTTTAATTCTCAATGGAACAATAATGGTAGTTTTATTTTAAACTCTGTATCAACATGATCTAATATAATTTCCTGCGATGGTAGAAATGTTTTACCTCTGTGCTCTCCAGTATGATAGTCATTAGCCACAAGTGGCTATCAAGCATGGGAAATGTGGCCAGTGTGACTGAGGAACTAAATTTTTTATTTTATTTAATTTTGGTTAAATTTAAATAACCACATGTGACTTGCTGCTACTATATTGGATATGACAGCTGTAGAACTACAGTGCCAAGCATTAGGATTTGGTATGTTCAAGTGATTTAGATTAAAAAGAATCATGATAACTTTAAAACTCATTGTTTACGTATATTTCCCAACAGTGGAAAGGGTGTTTTGGGTTGGGTAAACTGAAGTAGTGAGATATGTATTGATAATTCAATTAGGGAATTATACTAGTCCATATTAAGATGAAAACCAGTGGGTAGGGTCTACTGTTTTATTCCTAAGCATGCAAATGATTTAATTAGATTTTATAAAGAATGTAATTACAATTCATCTATAAGAAAAAATAATAAGTAAGTGGGCCCCTTTTGGAGTTTTAGACTCTTTTGACTGTCTCTCCCCCTTCCCCCCATACACACACCCCCCCCCACAACCTCACACACAGGAATAACACATACACAGTTTTACATTTACTTTAAGGGTGGGGAGGCCAAGGGATCTCCTCTCCTCCTTGGTTTTCCCCCTCTCCTTGCCCCCCGCCCCAATCCATGGACTCCAATTAAGCATTTCTGCTTAGATAGCCTGATATTTCACTGTTACACTTTAGCTAAAAAATGGAGAATAGGTTAATTTTTAAAATTATCTCAAAAACAGGTAGAATGAAAAAATCAAGAGGTTTATTCAATCTGAAAATAGTTTCCAAACATCTGGTTTTAACTTATCTTCCTGTTTTAGCTTCTCTGAAGAAAAATCTTTTGGGTGTTCAAAATATTTTAAATATTCAGTTAAATAATTATCTGTAGCTCTGAAAACATACTATTTAAAAATAAGTCTGTACAGATTCTTTTCATTCAACAATAATTTAAAGAATTAAAAATATATAGAAAAAGACAATTTGTGAATTTGAGTCTTGACATTCAATGTACCTATTTTCTGTTTCACTTATGAGGCTAGTAGTAAATTGCATGGTTATGGAATCTAACCATTTCATTAAGGAAAATAATTTCGTGAGTTTATTTATACCTTTACTTTACCCATCTTGCTGTAGTTTTCAACTGTAATTGTACATGTTTCTGATAATACTGCCAGTTGTGTCATTATAAATTGCCATCAAAAGATGTGACATCAGTCATAGAGAAATAGGTAGTAGGAATCTACTCATCCCTTCCATCTAGCCTTCCCAACAAATCAAAATTGCCAACTCTCAGCATTAGCAATAATTTTGGCTGTAGACTAGCAACAGTGATGATGGTATATAAGTAGGATACAAGTAGTCTTAATTCTTTCACTTCATTCTTCCTTCCTTACCTCTTCTGGGTTCTTGATTTCTATTCCCATTCACCGCCATCAGATTTCTCCTCTTTTTAGATTGAGAAGGCAGTTAAATGCTAATCTCTAACTCTTAACCTTAGTTTTCTGCATTATCCTTTTTCATCAGTTGAACCTCTCTGCTTCCAACCCTACATATACACATAATCATATTCTATAGAGATTGATCATCTGTGTGTATTACAGGGACTGAATTAGGTGTGTTAGATCAGGTAGATAAGTTAATTTTCTTATTTTATCTCTATTAGTCTGAAATATTTGCTTTAAAACTAACCCTTTAAATTCAGATCTTATTTTAAAAAGTTTGTGACTTGGTAAAATATTTAAGGTCAAATAATGGAATCTTTAAATTGCAACTTTTTTTTTTTTTAAAGAAACTTGGTGAAGATGAAGAGGAGCTATCTGAATTACAGCTTCGTCTTTTGGCTCTTCAGTCAGCCAGTAAAAAATGGCAACAAAAAGAACAGCAGGTGATGAAGGAGAGCAAAGAAAAGTTGACTAAGACAAAAACTGTACAACAAAAAGTTAAAACCAGTACAAAAACACATTCGGCCAAAAAAGTTAGCACTACAGGTGATTATTTTTTTTTAAATTATTTTCATTGTAATCATTTCAGTATAAATTCTGGATCTTAATTTAGAAAGTTTTGAGTTTGGGAGTTTGGGCCCTGAAATGGAGGACAATCCTGTATAAACAACTTAGGCTTATATGCATAAATGAGTAATGATAATGAAAGTAATCTTTAATGTTCTTATTTTCTTTTATTCCCTAGAATATTCTAACTGTAATAGATACTCATATTTCTGTATCTTTCATTTAAAGCTAAACAAGCATTGAGGAAGCAGCAAACAAAAGCATGGAAGAAACTACAACAGCAAAAAGAACTGGAAAGACAGAAAGAAGAGGATCAGAGAAAACAAGCTGAAGAAGAAGAGAGAAGGAAAAGGGAAGAAGAAATCAGAAAAATTCGTGATCTCTCAAATCAGGAAGAACAATACAATCGATTCATGAAATTGGTTGGTGGCAAGAGGAGATCAAGAAGTAAAGTAAGGAATACAAAATAGGTTTATCCAAATCAGCAGCATATGTTAACTATAAAATTAAGAGAGTTCTCAAATTTGTGTCTTTATAGTCTTAATTCATAGATTTAGCCAACTATGAAAAATTATAAAAATCTTGTGTTTGATAGAGCTTATTATATAATTCTTTTGGTCAGGAGGGAAGGTGGAAATATGAGCCTTTTGTGATAATAACTTTCTTTTTGTTGTTAATTAAAGAAGTTGTGGGTTTACAGAAAAATCATGCATAAAAAACAGGGTTCCCATATACTGCCCTATTATTAACACCTTGCATTGATGTAGTACATTTGGTGCAATTGATGAAAGCAAATTTTTATAATTGTACTATTAACTAATAGTCCATGGTTTAACTCAGGGTTCATCGTGTATATGGTGCAGTTCCATGGAATTTTTTTTTAAATGTTTTAATTCTAGTAAAGTATATACTACCTAAAATTTCCACTTTTCACCACATTCAAATATATAATTCAGTGCTATTGATTACATTCAAAATGTTGTGCTACCATCACCACTGTCCATTACTAAAACATTTCTATCATCTCAAATAGAAACTCTGTACATTTTTAAGCCTTAACTCTCCATTCCTTACCCTCACTGTACCCCTTGTAACCCGTACTCTAGATTCTGACTCTATGCATTCACTCATTATAATTATTTCATACCAGTGAGCTCATACAATATTTTTCCTTTGTGTCTGGCTTAATTTCAGTCAGCATAATGTCTTCATGGTTCATCCATGTTTTCACATGTATAAGAACTTTATTCCTTTTTAGAGTTGAATAATATTCCTTTGCATGTATATGCTATATTTTGTTTATCCATACATTTGTTGATGGGCATTTGAGTTGCTCTTATTTTTTTGACAATTGTGAATAATGCTGCTGTTTTTAGCTTTTTCATCATTTCTTATTTAGAACAAAGTAGGATTACTAAATTGTAGTGAGGACTTATTCCAAAGATGGCTTTTCCCAAAGTACTGCGGCAGAATTTCATTAGTTTTTTGTCATTTAGTAACATAGAACCAGAAATGTCACAATTAATTGGACTATTTTAGAGAATGTTAAATCATCATATAGTAGTAACAGTGTGTGCGTGACTACTTTATATTTAGTTACCAAGTTTTTGTTGAGCATTTACCATACATAACTCATTGATGATAATTGTGTATGTCAATGTATTTTCTTATGGATGGTGTCACAAAGTAAATGAGAAGTTTACTATGGATCTAGTGCTATTATTTGTAAGAGTTTTCAGAAATTCAAGCTTCAGGAATATATTTGTGAAGGAACTAATATAGAATAGAGAGATATTAAAGAGTAAGCTCTTTAGTTGAAAGGAGTCAGAATTAGGTATGTTTAAACAAGGAATAATATAAATATTCATTCTTAGAACTTTTAAAAAAGCATGTTGGTAGAATCTATTTCTAGAGACAACTCTGTTATTTGTACATGACTTTTATCTCCATCTGACAGTTATTTTGTTTTTTGTTTTTACATTAGAGCAGTTGTAGGTTTATAGAAATATGCAGAAAGTGCAGTCCTCCTAGACACCCCCTCCCCCCATGCAGTTTTCCCTCTTATTAACATTTTGCATTAGTGTGGTACCTTTGTTACAATTCATGAAACAATATTATAATTATGCTATTAACTTTAGCATACTGTTTACACTGAGTTGTACAGTTCTGTGGGGTTTGTTTTGCATGTCTATGGTATGCAACCTCAATTTTACCTTTGTTTCCCTTTTCAGATACACAATTCAGTGGTATTAATTACACATACAAAGTTGAATCTCCATTCCCATCATCCATTGCCAGAACTTTTCCATCAATTCAAACAGAAACTCCTTACCAATTAAACATTAACTTCTCATTCCCTTCCCCTACTTGGCCCCTGTTAACCTGTATTCTAGTTTCTGGCTTTATGAATATGTTTATTCTTCTTGTTTCATATAAATGAGATCATACAGTATCCATCCCTTTTTGTCTGGTTTATTTCACTCATTAGCCATTTGTATATCGTCTTTGGAGAAATGTCTGTTCAAGTCTTTTTCACATTTTTAAAATGTCTTTTGTTGACTTGTGTGGATAACTTGTGCTAGTTTTTAGTTTGTTATAAACTGTTTCTGTGAGTGAAACATATAAGAAAATACACAAATCTATTAAATTAGAATTTCTACAGCTATCATAAGTTTATTCATAATTAAAATAGATGTTATTGGACTCCTTTAAAAATATTCTAAGTATAGTCTTGATGACATAAAACTTGAGTTTATTCTTTTCGTTTTTACTGATTCAGAGGCCCTTGTAAGCTGGTGTCATCTTATTTTACACTAATAACTACGGGGGATTTTACCTATATAGATAATACTTGATAGTTCCATCTTCTGTCTAGTGATGCCGTCATAAAATGCCAGTCACAGTGGAATCAGATATGATAGGCAGGTTTTTGACTAGACCACCATGATTTTTGATAAGTATTCCCTTGAAAATTATGATCAATTGTTTTGTAATTTCTAGCTTTGGAATAGCCTAAAACAGAAAATGCTTTGAAACTAAAAAACCTTGTCATATACTTAGTCTTCAGATCCCGATCTGAGGCGATCCTTAGATAAGCAACCTACTGATAATGGAGGAGGTATTTATCAATATGATAACTATGAAGAAGTTGCTATGGATACAGATAGTGAAACCAATTCTCCAGGTAAGAGCCAAAACATTTGTGTATTCACAATTACTAAATAGATAATGATCACCAAGCTATCCAAAACCCTATAAGAAATGTGTAATAAAAGTGAGATTTGGTGGTGGATTGTATAACCAAAGACATTATTTGGTGTTGTAAAAACTTAGGGAACAAATCTTCAGGTGTGTAATATCCTTTATTTGCAAGTATTTCTTTTTTTAAAATGCTTTAAAAAGTGATGTTATACCCATTGTTAACTATTTGATCTAAAAGTGAAGATTGTGAGAAAGATGAAAGCACTGCTCTTAAAAAAATAATAAAACTTTTGATCTCTTAAGTATCTTTATATCTAAGATACTTTCTGCTTTAGTTAAAAAAAAAAAAAAAAAAAAAAGGATCTTTCTGATTTTTCTTGCTTTTAGGCTTCCTATCTCCTTCCACTAATAATACTTTGTAGGAATTTGGAGATGAAAAGAGATACCAGTGCCATCTGGAAGGCTAGTCAAACCTGGTCCAGGCTGCACCTGAATTAAGTTGTATATTTCAGGATCTGCCTCTATCTTTGAAGGCCAGAGACTTGCTTTTGTTGATGTCCAAGGGTGATTGGCTGTGAAAGATGTATTCTTTGATTAATAAAAACATAAAACTGAGGCAGATAACAGAATGTAGCTGGCATTCCAGGAACTGGAATATTTGAAAGACTATATCATATGATCAGTGTGTTTCTGTATCCCATGGTCATACTTTGACACCAGACCAAAACTAGATTCATGCTTTAGTATGTCTTAGACTAGACACAAAACAAAAGACATATTTTTTGGTAGTGTTTTACCAAAGTGTTCATTTTCAGCTTATTTTAGGCTGGTATTTGATTATCTTCCATTACATTACTATTTTAAAGATATGTTTGTAGCCTTTCCTGCTTGATGCCCTGCAATTATCCTTAGGCAAAAAGTGGAACAAAAAATGGAGAGTTTTGAGGGACTAAATGTCAGTTTAAGTGGATGGCTGACTTTTTGATGATATAAGGGCACAATGGAGGTGGTTCTCATGGAAGGTGAAGGTTTTATCAGAGATTGGTAAAATTTAATATATAGTCTACATAGATATATTTGTATTTATTTGAATATATCATAACATATTTATTCCTATTGAAGTATTTCTATTATTAAACCTTAACAAAAATTATTTTTACAGCTCCTTCACCGGTGCAACCACCATTCTTCTCTGAATGTTCATTGGGGTATTTTTCTCCAGCACCATCTATTTCTTTGCCTCCGCCTCCTCAGGTTTCTGTAAGTTAGAATTGATATGATTTTGAAGAACATTCTGTTATTTTGTGTCTTTTCTAATTTGTTTTGAAAAAATAGCATGGAATTAATCATTAGGATTAAAGAAGACTTAAAAAATCAGAATTCCTTGCCAAAATTAATAGCTTTGGACTCTGATTTTTTTTTTCCTTTTTCTTCTAGCAGTTGATTATTTAATGGCAAAATACCCATTTGGTAGATCTTTCATAGCTAGTTTTTAATCTCATACTGGCTTTCTTTCAGTACTTAGCATGTTACCTTCTTTCTTCTCTCTGTTTCTCAGCTAACAGCTATTCAGAGAATTTAGCAGAATAAGAATTATTCAGCAGAATAAGAATTATCTAGTTTTTAAAATTACTTCTTTCTTGGGAATTGAGATTTAAATGTAGTAGGCTGCTTCCAAAAATTATTCTCTTCTCTTTTGAGGAATACTCAGTTATTTTTAACTGGAAAATCCAGCAAAAGAAAAGCATTACCTATGGAAGTTAATTTCTTTTTCCCTATTTTCCTCTTAAAAGAACTTGCATGCCCATACTAAAAGAAAAACAGAAAAAGGAAGTAGGGAAAAATCACAAAGTCTGAAGGTGTTTCTAGGTTCAGAGGACCTTAGAGATAAAACTGATGATCTCTCAATAGGTAAGAGGGATCCTTGTCATGAAAGAAGCTTATGGTAAGGAGACTCTTACAGCAGATAGAGAGAGAGAGAGAGGGAGAGCGAGAGAGAGAGAACAACTTTGTTCTTTTATTCCTCTAAGTGTTTTCTTTTGGGAAATGGAGAATGAATGAGCTAAATGATCATTCTTGAAGTAAAACATGTCAAAACTCAGATTTGTGTAAATTAGTTTCCTTTATTGATAATTTCTAACAAGCCATTTCACAAAGTTTAAAAAGAGATTAGTGATGATTCTTCTCTATACTTTTAAGGAACTCTGGATTATTCCCATTTTCCCTTTGGTTCCTAAATTTTGTTTTTTTCACTTAAATATTACATGTCTTTGGTTCTTAATATCTCTGTTTTCAGGTAGTCATCTAGAGGGAAAGACTGTAAAATTTGATTTCTGTGTCATCTAGAATGCTAAATGGAGATAACGGGACCAGACAAGTTTGTGTAATTACCTTGAAGTTCATAAATTAAATGTTTCAAATAGGGTTGATTTATTTTAATACAAAAATAATACTTTTTCATGGTTGAAGATTGGGTTAGTATGGAGATTTACAGTTTTTACTTAGTTCATTTATACTTACAGCTAACATAATATAACCTGAAGTTTTTTTATCTTATTTTTCTTATTTGGAGTTGATAAAATTTTCATTGTGATTATTTCTTTTTAAAAAAATAACTAGTCTATGCCATCATTGAGCCAGCCTTACGTGGAAGGCTTGTGTGTTTCTCTTGAACCTCTACCTCCTCTACCACCTCTACCACCTCTCCCACCTGAAGACCCAGAACAGCCTCCAAAACCACCTTTTGCAGATGAGGAAGAGGAGGAAGAAATGCTGCTTCGAGAAGAGTTGCTTAAATCTCTAGCGAATAAAAGAGCTTTTAAGCCAGAGGTAATTTAGCTACCTGAGCCTCTAGGTGGTGCTCTTGAACTTAGTTTCAAATGGGTAGTTATATTTTTCGCTGCTTATTTGGGATTCATTGGGCTTTTCAGCAAAGTGGGGATAAGTCTAATAGTAATTTGCTTAAGATTGGAGACCATGATTAAAGAAATTTCTTTTTATTTAAAAAGGTTTCTTGTCTGTCTCTCCCTTATTTAGGAAACATCAAGTAATAGTGATCCACCTTCACCTCCAGTTATGAACAATTCACAGCCTATGCCAAGAAGCAATCTATCAATAGTCAGTATTAATACAGTATCTCAGCCTAGGATACAGAATCCAAAGTTTCACAGAGGACCTCGTCTTCCACGAACTGTAATCTCGGTAAAAACCAACAGAAAACTTTAATTCTACTTTTAAAAAAAAAGATTTATTTATCTTATTTATTTATTTATCCCCCCCCCCCCCGCCGCTCCTCGCTCTCACTGTGTCCATCCTGCTGTGTGCCTTTCTGTGTCTGCCTGTCTCCCTCTGTTGCATCGTCTTGCTGTGCCAGCTCACTGTGCTGCACGGGAGCTCCTTCACCAGGAGGCCCTGGGGATCGAACCTGGGGCCTCCCATATGGTAAATGGGAGCCCAACCAATTGAGCCACAGCCGCTTCCTCTTAATTCTACTTTTATCCAAACAGCTTGTGAGGAATTTGCATGAAGCTTTGCTGTCCTGTTCACCACCACCTAATTTATTTTTGCATACATACATATTAATGTATGAATACAAGTATGTTATTTCTTTATTATTTTTTACTAACGATGAAATGAGAGCAACCAGCTCTTTCATTTGAAAATGGTAGGTTTTGATTATGTTTTGGGGGAAGCATTATTTTCATCAGAGTGGTATACTTTTCTACTTCCTTGATATTTTTCTGTAGAAATTAGTCTGATCTGGTTATCTATCTTTTGTGGAGTCAGTTTTGGCAAATTGTATATGTTTGCTTATATTTTTCCAACCAATTACTATACTGTAATTGGAGAATTTATTTATAATGTTTATTTTTGTTTATTATGGACATTGAAATGACAGTTTCTACATGGCTTTTAATGTCTTAGAGAAAAAGTAAATGGAGGAAAGCCAAGCTGAAATCTTACCTCTGTTAAAAAACCAACTCTGGCCACTTACCCTCTGTATGTAACCACAAAAACAAAAATGTTTTTTTAATAATTATGTAGGATTATTTAAAAATTTTTCTTTTGTTGTAAATGAATAAGTTAATTTAGATGGCATCATGGTTCTTATAGAAAGTTAGAGAAAATAGAACTTAATGGTAAATATGATTGTAGTAGTATCTAGAAATACTTTTAAGAATATATTTTGTTATTGGCATATAACCAGCTTGGGTAGAATGGGGCAAAATCAATTATGTAACATAACCAGAAGGAATCATAGACTGTCTAGTTGGAGGCCATTATTTTTATGGATTGCAATTTGAAGGCATTAGGTGACTTACCTAAGGCCATGATGTTCATTGTGGTAGAGCCAAGAAAGGATTAGAGATAATGTTTGTCATTGAGGATAACAAATATGTTAATCTTTGCAGCTTCCAAAGCATAAATCAGTGGTTGTAACACTCAATGATTCAGATGATAGTGAATCTGATGGAGAGGCTTCCAAGTCAACAAGTGGTGTTTTTGGTGGATTGGAGTCCATGATTAAAGAAGCAAGGCGAACTGCTGAGGTAAGTGCAGAAATTAAAGGTCAAAAGAAAGATGATTTGTCAATAGTCATTCAAGTTTATTTTTTTCCTGAAAACTGGACCTGGAAGGTATAGTAGAAAAATTGTGGGTTTACAAAACAATTATACATAAAATACAGGATTCCCATATATCACACTATTCTTAATAACTTGCATTGATTTGGAACATTTGTTCAAATTGATGATAGCACATTTTTATAATTGTACTATTAACTAAAGTCCATATTTTAACCTAGGGTTCACTGTGTAGTGCAGTTCCATGGATTTTTAAAAAATTTTTATTCTGTTACCATATATAAAATCTAACATTTAGCCTTTTAATCGGATTCAGAAAGATATTTCAGTGCTGTTAAGTCCATTCACAGTGTCGTGCTACCATCACTACCATTGCCCTCGTTCCAAATAGGAACCCTGTACATTTAAAGCCTTAACTTACCATTCCCTATCCCCACCCTGCTCCCTGGTAACCTGTATTCTAGATTCTGAGTCTAAGTTTGCTTATTTCTAATTATTTGAAATCAGTGAGATCATACTAGTCATTTTGTGTCTGGCTTATTTCACTCAATATGATGATGTCAGGGTTCATCCATATTGTTGCATATATCAGGATTTCATTCCTTTTTATAGCTGAATTCCGTTGTATGTATATATCACATTTTGTTTATCATTCGTTGGTTGATGGACGCTAGGGGTGCTTCCATTTTTTGGCAATTGTGAATAATACCGCTATGTGCAAATAACTATTCAAGGCCCTTCTTTCAGTTCTTTTGGATGTATACCTGGTAGTGGGTCTGCCGAATCATATGGTAGTTCTCTACTTAGCTATCTGAGGAATTGCCATACAGTCTTCCACTGTAGCTACACCATTTTACATTGCCACCAGCAATAAATGAGTGTTCCTATTTCTCTGCATCCTCTCCAACCTTTTTTGTTTTTTTTTTAACAGTAGCCATTCTAATGGGTGTGAAATGGTATATCATTGTGGTTTTGATTTGCATTTCCCTGATGGCTAATGATGTTGAGCATCTTTTTATGTGCTTTCTAGCCGTTTGTATATCTTCTTTGGAGAGATGTGTGTTCATGTCTTTTGCCCATTTTTAAAATGGGTCATTGTCATTTTGTTAAGTTGAAGGATTTCTTTATATGTACTGGATATTAATCCTTTATTGGAGCTGTGATTTCCAAATATTTTCTCCCATTGTATTCGTTGTCATTTTATTTTCATGATAAAGTTCTTTGGAGCACAGAAGTTTTTAATTTTGATGAGGTCCCATTTATCTATTTTTTCCCTCTGTTGCTTGTGCTTTGGTGTAAAGTCTAAGAAACCATTGCCTAACACAAGGTCTTGAAAATGCTTCCCTATGTTTTCTCCGAGAAGTTTGATGTTCTAGCTTTCATAGTTAGATCTTTGATCTATTTTGACTTGATTTTTGTATATGGGGAAGGTAGGGATCCTTCTCTTTCTTTTTTTTTTAATATGGGAATCCAGTTTTCTCAGCAACATTTGTTGAAGAGACTGTGCTTTCCTCATCGAGTAGTCTCTGCCATCTTGTCAAAAATCAGTTAGCCATAAATGTGAGGGTTATTTTCTGAGCTCTAAATTCAGTTATTTTGGTCTATATGTCCTTATGGCAGTACCATGTTGTTTCAATTACTGTGGCTTTGTAATCAGTTTTAAGATCGGAAAGTGCGAGTCCTCCAACTTCATTCTTGTTTAATCGAGACCCTTTACACTTCCATATAAATTTGATGATTAACTTTTCTATTTCTGCAAAGAAAGTTGTTGGAATTTTGATTGGGATTGCATTGAATCTAAGTTGCTTAGAGTAGTATTGATATCTTAATGATATTTAGTTTTCCAATCCACAAACATAGAATGTTCTTCCATTTATTTAGGTTTTCTTATTTTCTTTTAGCAATGTTTTGTAATTTTTTGTGTATAAGTCCTTACATCCTTGGTTAGATTTATTCCTAGAAATTTGTTTCTTTAGTTGCAATAGTGAATGGAATTCTTTTCTGATTTCTTCTGATTGTTCATTGTATGTGGATAGAAACAATATTTATTTTTGCATGTTGATCTTATACCGCACCATTTTGCTGAATTCATTTATTAGCCCTAGTAGCTTTGTTGTGGGTTTTTTTAGAGCTTTCTAAATATAGGATTATATCATCTGCAAATAGTAAAACTTTTACTTCTTCCTTTCAGATTTGGATGTCTTTTTTTTTTCTTTTCTTGCTTGATTATTCTGCCTAGAACTTCTTGTACAGTGTTGAATAATAGTGGTGACAGTGCACACTCTTGACTTATTCCAGATCTTAGAGAGAAAGCTTTTTCCAGTCTTTTACCATTGAATATGATATTAGCACAGGGGTTTTCATATATGCCTTTAATCATGTTGAGGAAGTTTCCTTCTATTCCTAGTGTTTTAAGTGGTTTTTTTGTTTTGTTTTGTTTTTGTTTTTTTTTTATCATTAAGTACTGGATTTTGTCAAATGTCTTTTCTACATCAATTGAGATGATCATGTTTTTTTTTTTTTTCTCCTTCATTCTGTTAATGTCGTACATTACATTAATTGATTTTCTTATGTTGAACCAGCCTTGCTTACCAGGGAATAAATCTCACTTTATCATGGTGTATAATTCTTCTAATATGTTGTTGGATTTGGTTTGCTACTATTTTGTTGAAGAATTTTGCATTTATATTTCATAAGAGATACTGTTTTTATAGTTTTCTTTTCTTGTGGCTTCTTTTTCTGGCTTTAGTAGGAGGGTGATGTTGGCTTCAGAATGAATTAGAGAGGGTTCCCTCCTCAATATTTTAAAAGAGTTTGAGCAGAATTGAAGTTGTCTTCTTGGAAAAAGTTTGGTAGAATTCTCCTGTGAAGCCATCTGTCTGGGCCTTTTTTTGTTGGAAGGATTTTCGTCACAGATTCAAACTCTCTACTAGTATTTGGTTTGTTGAGATCTTCTATTTCTTCTTGAGTCAATATAGGTAGTTTGTGTATTTCTAAGAATTTGTTATCTAATTTATTCATGTGTAGTTGTTCCTAGTATCCTAATAGTTCTTTTTATTTTAATGGGGCCAGTAATAATGTTTCCCTTTTCATTTCTGATTTTTGTTATTGTCTCCTCTCTGTTTTCCTTTGTCACTCTAGATAAAGGTTAATTTCATTGATCTTTTTAAAGAACCAGCTTTTGGTTTTGTTGATTCTCTATTTTCTATTTCATTTATCTCTGTAGTAATCTTTGTTATTTCCTTTCTTCTGCTTGCTTTGCATTTAGTTTGCTCTTGTTTTTCCTATTCTTCCAGTTTTGAGTTTAGGTCTCTGATTTGGAGTCTTTCTTCTTTTTTCTTTCTTTTTTTTTTTTTTTTTTTTGGCCTTTCTTAATGTAAGCATTTAAAGCTATAAATTTCCCTTTCAACATTGCCTTTGCTACATCCTATAAATTTTGGTATGTTGTATTTTTTTCATTCGCCTCAAGAATTTTCACCTAAAGATTCACTTGTGATTTCCTTGTAATTGTTATATCTTCCTGTTAAATTGTCCCCTTTATAAGTATGTGATAACTGTTTGTCCCTTGTAACTGTTTTTGAGTTAGTCTTTTTCATCTGATATTAGTTTAGCTACACCAGCAACTCTTTTGGTTACTGTTTGTGTGGTATATATATATATATTTCCATCTTTTCACTTTCAGCCTCCTTGTATCTTTGAATTTAAGGTCAGTCTCTTGCAGACAACATATAGTTGGATCATGCTTTTTTATCTATTCTGCCAGTCTCTGCTTTTTGACTGGAAAGTTTAATTTATTTACATTTAAAGTCACTACTAATAATGCAAGACTTCTTTTTTTTTTTTAACTTTATTTTGTACATTTAATAATTGAAAACAAAAGCAATAAAAAACTAAAAAGTAAACACAGATGAATAAATATATACATTTCTCAATTAAATGTAATGGATACATGTAAATTTTTTTGTTTTGATTTTTGTTTGTTTTTTTGTTTTGTGTGTGTGAATCAAACAATATATTACACAATAATAATGCAAGACTTCTGCCATTTTGCTTTTTATCCTTTGAATGTCTTGCATAGTTTTTTTCTCCCTTAAGTCTTCTGTTAATGCCTACTTTTATCTTTATTTGATTTTTTGTGTTGTACCATATTGAGTACCTTCTCTTTTCTTTCTGGATATATTTATCATCTGTTTTCCTTGTGGTTACCATGGGGTTAAAATTTAGCATCCTAAACATATAGCAGTCATATTTGGTCTGATGCAAACATGTTTTAGTTAGCTAAAGGCTGCCAAGGCAATATACCAGAAATAGGTTGGTTTTTAAAAAAATTTTTTTTTTTTTATTCCCACCCTCCCCAAGATGTCTCCCTTGTCTGTCTGCTCATTGTCTGCCCGTCTTCCTCAGGACTGGGGACCGAACCCGGGGCCTCCCATGTGGGAGGCAAGTACCCAATTGCTTGAGCCACTTTTGCTGACAACTTGTTGCAGCTCGTCGTCTTTAGGAACCAAACCCAGGACCTCCCATGTGGGAGGTGGGTGCCCAATTGCTTGAGCCATATCTTCTCCCCATAGGTTGGCTTTTATAATGGGAGTTTATTAACTTATAAGTTTACAGTTCTGAGGCTGAGAAAAATGTCCAAATTAAGGCATCAGGCAAATGCTCTCTCCTCGAAGACATGGCTGCCAGAGATCCTGGACTCGTGACACATGGCAGGGCACAATGGTAGTGTCTCCTATCTCACTCTTCTCTGGGTCTCATTGCTTTCAGCTTCTGGCTTCCTCCGACTTTCTCTCTGCTCTTGTGGCTTTCTTTCTCCGCACTTCCATTCATTTTAGCTTCTGGCTTTTGGGGCTTCCTCTCTTGGCTTCTGGGAGTTTTTCTCCCTCTCTGCAGCCTTTCTTCTGTGTCTCTCTCCATATTCCTCCCATTTATAAAGGACTCCAGTAAGAGGATTAAGACCTACTCTGGGGCATGCCTTACTGAAGTAATTTAATCAAAAGATTCCCCGTACAATAGGTTCTCACCCACAGGAATGGATTAGCTCTAAGGACATGAATTTTTCTGAGGTACATACAGTCTCAGACTATCATACTAACTTAACTACAATAGCATGCACATATAGTTTTCCTGTACCACTCTGTCCCTCCTATTTTTTTGTACTTGTTACCATTTATATCTTTGTACACTGTGTGTCCAAAACCATAGATTTATCATTACTTTTTTTTTTAAAAAAAGATTTCTCTCCCCCCTTGTTTGTACTTGCTGTCTGCTCTTCTGTATCTGTTCATTGTGTGCTGTGTCTGCCTGTCTTCTTTTTAGGAGGCCCTGGGAAGCAAGCCCCCAGGATCTCTCCTGTGGGAGGGAGGCACCCAATGGCTTGAGCCACCTCCGCTCCCTATTTGTTGTGTCTCATTGTGTTTCCTTGTGTGTCTCCTCGTTGCGTCATCTCGTTGCATTGTCTTGTGTCATCTCTCTGCCAGCCTGTTGTATCAGCTCGCTGTCTTGCTTTCCTTCTTTAGGAAGCACTGGGAACTGAATCCGGGACTTCCCATGTAGTAGACAGGTACCCAAGTGCTTAAGCCACGTCCAGTTCCTTATCATTACTTTTAACACTTGTTGGAAGTAAGTGGAGTTACAAACTAAACAATACACTACAATAATGCTGGCATTTATAATTACCCTAATGGTTACCTTTACCACAAGTCTTTATTTCTTTATGCCACTTTGAACCACTGTCTCTACTGTCCCTTCCTTTAGCATTGCTTGTAGGGCAATTCTAGTGATAAACTCCCTCAGTTTTGTTTATATGGGAATGTCTTAATCTCTCTTTCATTTTTGAAAGAGAGTCTTGCTGGATATAAAGCTCTTGGCTGGCAGTTGTTTTCTTTCAGCAGTTTAATTATTTCAACCCACTGTTGTCTTGCCTGCATGGTTTCTGATGAGAAATTGGCCTGCATTCTAATTGGGGTTCCCTTGTACATAACACATTGTTTTTCTCTTGATGCTTTCAGAACTCTGTCCTTGCCCTTTGCATTTGATAGTGTGATCAGAATTTGATGGAGTATATTTTTCTTCATATTTATTTCCAGTTTGGTATTCTCTGGGCTTCTTGGATGTGCATATTTACCTCTTTTGCTAAGTTTGGGAAGTTCTTTTGTCATTATTTCTTTGAATACTCCTTCTGCCCTTTTCTTTCTTTCATCTCTTTGAGCGTTTTATTTATTTATTTATTTATTTATTTATTTTTAAAGATTTTATTTATTTATTCATTTATCCCCCCCTTGCTGCTTGTGCTCGCTGGGTCAGCTAACCGCGCCGTGTGGGCGGGCTTGCCTTCACCAGGAGGCCCTGGGAACCGAACCCGGGGCCTCCCATACGGTAAACGGGAGCCTTACGGATTGAGCCACAGCCGCTTCCCATCTTTGAGTGTTTTAAAGATCATTGTTTAGAAGGCTTTGTTCAGAGTGCCCACATTCTCATCTTCTTCATTGATGCTGTGTGGATTTTTATTCTCTTACTTTGAATGGGACATCATTTCCTATGTATTTGTTTGTCTTGCACTCTTGTTGCATACTGTACATTATAATATTTTAAAATGTTAACTCTGGGATTTATTTCCTGAGATGTCTGTTTTTTTTGGTTTTGTACCAGCTGGTGATAAAGAGATTTTCTTGATCTTCAGCCCTCCTATCAGGAAGGTCTGCCCAAAGGTGAATGTACTCTGCAGGGTTTTCCCTGTCTTATTGGGCTCTGTCTTGTCCTGGACATTTGCTTGTTAGTTGTTTTGGAGTTCCCTTATTAATAAGAGTTTGCTTTTCCCATCTGTTTCCCAGGAGACAGACGTTCCTCTCCCCGGCATTTGAAGCTGACAAGCTTTTGCCTCAGATTTTCTGCCTCTATGGTTTCTTACACTCCTTTTGTTGTCTAAAGTTACTTTTGCCTGGAGGGCAGATTCTTGGAGAAGGGGTACACCAAAGAGGACTTTTCCAAGGCAGTCTTTCCCAGCCGAAACAGGGCCAGGTACCCACTCAGGGGCTGCACTTCAGCTCCAAAATGCCCTGGGGAGGGTGTAAGGATGGGTGCCAAGAGCTTCTCTGATGGCTCCCCAAAGCTGAGCTTTCTGGCCTGCCCATCAATGGCAGCCCTTCAGCTAACTGTCCTTTGCAGCTCTGTGGAAACATATGTCTTTAAAGTCTCCACTGTGGTCTTTGTCCCTGCCAAGTTGATACAACGGTCGCCCTCAGAGTTGGGCCCCTTATGATCCAAATTCGCTAATCAAAAGCCATGTTCAGTGATCACCTGTGCCCACCATGGTGTTGGGGAAGAGAATTTTTATGTACCTTTCTTTCAGTGGTGAGCTAGCCAGGGACTGGACCCCATGACAGCCTGCCACAAGAGTGAGGAATAGGCCCTGGTAGCTGTGGCATGAAGAGAGCAATTTACTGTTTTTTTTACCATATTTTATGAGCCTCTTCTTCCTGCTCTTCCCTATACAGTGTTTCTGGCCTCTAGAGTTTGAAAATAGTTGTTTTAATCAGTTCCTGCCTGTTTAATAGTTGTTATATGATAGAAGGATTGAGACCTAGAGCTCCCTAATCATCATCTTACCCCAATCCTTACTGGTAGTTTTTTTAATGCAGTGAATTGTGGCATGATTTTAAGTATTTCTGTTGTTAGGAGTTCTAAAAAGTGAAGTTCATAGACATTTACATACATTTAACTATCAAATACCCCCTTTATTTGTGTTTCTAATTGACTAGTCCCTTTTCCAAAATAATAAAATTGGGTGGTTGACAGTGCTCCATACAAAAGAAATTTATCGTTATTTTGGAATTGTATTGTGTTAACAGAATAGTTCTTATTAAAGTATATGACTTAAGTATAACTTTTATCCCTATTCCTATTGAAACAATTAATTAAATATGAATTAGTTCAATATTGGTGGCTAATAACCAGGATTGTTTAAAGAAAAAAAGGAATAGAAAATAATTATGAAGATACTGATATTTCTAAATATATAAATGTGCACTGGGTTGTGATCTAAAATACAAATCTTAGTATGGGTTATTGAAAGCTATTTATCTTGTTTTCTACAAATGTTTTTTAGCAAGCTTCAAAACCAAAAATACCTCCAAAATCTGAAAAAGAAAATGATCCTATGCGAACACCTGAAGCTTTACCTGAAGAAAAGAAGATTGAATATAGATTGTTAAAAGAAGAGATTGCTAAGTAAGTTGCATTTTATGTAATTAAAAGTTCATTTAGTCTGTATCTAAAGTTTTTGGCATTGACAAATGAGTGATGATGGTTTTATCCTAGATAGAGTTAATATTTTTACAACTTGCACAGGAGGGGGAGCTAGATGATTGTCTGTAGACTTTAATACAATGATACACTGACAGATAAATAGCTTAGAAAAAGATAGAAGCACTCAAAGAGAAGAACTCTCCACCATTAGCTTTGAATGCATATTGGTCATGCTTATTATTTTGATAAGATTAATATTTTCACTTTCTTTAAAAATGTATTTTATTTCATAAAATAAAAGTAATTTGTTATTTCTTCCATATAATGCATCTTTATGATTACTTTAGTCGGGAAAAACAACGGTTGATTAAATCAGATCAGCTGAAGACAAGCTCATCATCCCCAGCAAATTCCGATGTTGAAATTGATGGGATTGGCAGAATAGCAATGGTTACTAAGCAGGTTACAGATGCAGAAGCAAAACTTAAAAAACATAGGTGAGCCTCATTATCTGTGTAACTACTGCATGTATCTAATTGTTACTGTATTTAGAGGTACAGTTTTGTGATACATTTCATTAATTAATATATATGTTGTTACAAATTCTTAATTATTCTTTGTAGGACTTTCCATTGTTTTATTGAATTAAACATTTACATAAAGTAATAGAATCAAGTTTTAAATAAGAATACCAACAAAAATTGTGCCTTCAAAGGAGAGTTGTCTCTTTCACATTTATACATGATTTATCCATTGTTAAAGGCATTTATGAAATTACTCTTTCAGAATTTTCTTTAAATCCTCTGGCATATTTTTGAAGTATTCTCAGTGGAAGCATATTTTTATGTTAAAGGTGGGCTTGATTGTTGGAAGTAGGCGAATAAGACGCATGGTCGAATTATGGTGTTGTTATAATGTGTGAATATTTAAGCTATGATTATAAGCTTCTTAAATGTTTTGTAAAATTGCTGTGCTGTTCAGGATGGGTTTCAAAAATATTTCCTTTTCATTACATTCCCATTTTGAGGTTATGTGTAAAACCTCACAAGGTGAAACATGTTGACTAGATAGAGTTCATTTGACTGTATTAATATATATTTGATAGAAACAGATCATATTGTAAATGTACTTTTTTCACCTCAAGTACCCTGAAGTCATTATTTGATGAAGACCAGATGGTTTTAATTAACATCAGCAATTCTTAGCCTTGTTCTGGAAGTACTTTTGTAGGTTGACAAATAAAATGGGAAGTTTCTGTGTAAAGATAGTAAGATGCCTCCTGTTTTAGTAACTAACCAGTTCTTAAACTTCAAACCTTGATTGTGAAAAGTGAATGGAGTAGTGAATTAACAATGTTGAAAAACCATTAACAATAATAAACAGTTTTAATGATTTTAAAAACAAGATTCAAAAGTTCATCTATCCATAGTTAATTATTAAGGAACACAGGTAGAAGTTTACAGCCTCATTTTTAATATTACAGTCGCGTTGGTACTTTTTTATTTTTCTAAATCATGACAGAATATAATCTGGAATGTTTTTGTAAGGCAACACACACATCTCCAGGAGATTGTGACTATGTAAGGCTTTATATTAAGTATGCAAAAGTATGTGTTTTCCATTTATGAGTTAGAAATTAGATACTAAGTTTTTTAAACAAAATAAAATACATTTTAAGTAGTGTTTATAAATGTCTACAGTCTTGAATATTTATCTTGAAATAATTACCATATTTCATTACATCTAAGATGTGCCATTGTTTTTTGCACTACTGAGAAAGCATACTGCAAGTTAACTATGGCATGCAATAATAATGTTAAAACATCCTGTTGTTAGAGCTCTGAAACATTTGCTTCACAGATGAGTATGGTAGTGATCATAAATTACCAAAATTATCAATGAGAAATGGTATTGTGTATGTTTTAAAAGTAAGAGATTGAAATAAATTTATTAAGATAACATTTCTTTAATAAATTTCATAACAAATGAAAACTTTGTGTCTTCCCGCCTACCCCGTCCTTTCCATCCTCTCTATCAAGTAACCTCTGTCTTTATGATTTCATTCTAGCTATGAGTAGTTGTGACTGTTGTGATATGGTACCATTCTAGGAAAGATGCTTCATTTTTTAAAAACCGTTATTTATATTTGGTAGTTTAAAAGTGAAAATCTAAATTATATTCATAATCTTTGTTTTTGTCCTACTTTTACTTCTCGGTTCCAAACTTTTGTACAATCTATGTACTTGTTTAGAAATTAAACTTCCTTCCCTTCTGTGCCCTGCTTTGGATAAAATGAGTTAGAGATTTGTGAGTTAATTAGATGTGCTTGATTATGTTTATCAGACATTTTATTTGCATGTATATTAGGAATATTATAAATGAAGCCAAACATGGCAGATGTTGTTTTGAGTGGTCATTTTTTTAGTATGCAGAGAAGTTCACATTCAGCCAATATTGAATATTTACCATAAGCTTTTCAAAAGCAGTTCACATTATTCAAACCTAAATGATTTCTTTCTTTAAAGATCAGACCTATAGCTGTTTTCATAAAATGCAACAATGTCAATATGAATGTGTTTGTGATTGGTGACTATAACAATACCCAATTGATTCCCACCTATACTATATATAGGTTTTTTAAAAAATAAGTACCTTGCAAATTTTTCATTCTGATGGTGTCAGTCCTTTAGGTTTCTAACATTAATAAAATTTTGTTATTTCCAAATTAGGATTCTCTTGATGAAAGATGAATCTGTTTTAAAGAATTTAGTGCAGCAAGAAGCTAAGAAGAAAGAATCTGTTCGAAATGCTGAAACAAAAATTACAAAACTCACAGAACAACTTCAGGCAACTGAGAAAATTCTCAATGTCAACAGAATATTTTTAAAGAAGCTTCAGGAACAAGTAATTGTTCTTTCTTAAAAATTAAAATATTGTCTCATGTTTACTACACATTTTTGTGAGTCAAATTTTATATAAAATAAAACTCATAAAGCACGAAGCCATCAAAATATCTGTAACTTGTATATTGTTTTTCATTAGGATATATTGGAAAAAATTTTTTTTTCAGTTGAAAATCTTAAAACTGCTGTTATAGGGCTGTAAACATATTTTCTCTCCTACGATTTTCATTTACATTTTCAGAATTATGTTTATATTTTCAGATTCACAAAGTTCAACAGCGTGTTACAATTAAGAAAGCTTTGACTCTAAAGTATGGAGAAGAGCTTGCTCGGGCAAAGGCAGTGGCTAGTAAAGAAATAGGAAAACGTAAATTGGAACAAGATCGCCTTGGAGTAAGTTACTTACAGAAATACCCTTATTTTCGGAAAGTAGAAGATTTTTTATGATACTTTTGAGGATTAGAGATGTATAAAATAAATCAAACTTTACATTCAAAGAGAATAAGATAATTGCTTTTTTTAGATGATATCCAGAGTCATTTTTTTGTTTGTTTGCTTTTTTATTTATTTTGTCTTGACTTTGTTTTTGGTAGATCATAGATTAACTAGCAAAACTGTTAGAGACCTATGTTAAATTCTGTTCTGTTCTGTTCTCTTTGTTGATCCATTTTATTGTGAGGGTATCACAGTTATCGCACTAAAAGTGATATAAAATAAGTTATATTTCTTTCCTCCTCCAGCCAAACAAAATTATGAGACTGGACAATTCTCCAATATCAAGTCCAAGAAAGCATTCAGCAGAACTAATTGCTATGGAAAAAAGACGATTACAAAAACTAGAATATGAGTATGCCCTTAAAATTCAGAAATTGAAAGAAGCTCGTGCCCTTAAAGCAAAGGAGCAGCAAAATATTGCTCCACTTGTGGAAGAGGAACCTGAATTTTCTTTACCTCAACCCTCTCTTCATGATCTGACGCAAGATAAATTAACCCTGGATACCGAGGAAAATGATGTTGATGATGAAATTTTGTCTGGTTCAAACAGAGAACGAAGAAGATCCTTCTTAGAATCCAATTCTTTCACTAAACCTAACCTTAAGCACACTGATACACCTAACAAAGAATGCCTAAACAAACCTACTAAAAACACTGTAGAAAAACCAGAACTTTTTCTAGGGTTAAAAATTGGTGAACTGCAAAAATTATATTTGAAAGCTGACAGCTTGAAACAGCTTATTTTAAAAACTACCACAGGCATTACAGAAAAGGTTTTGCATGGTCAGGTAACTGAACACTTCATATTCTTTGTAAAACCTGGAATCCACCTTAGTCTTATTTGCCTTATGAAATTACTGTTTTCTTTTGCAGGAGATTTCTGTGGATGTAGATTTTATCACAGCACAAAGTAAAACAACAGAAGTGAAGCCATGTCCTTTTAGACCCTACCATAGTCCTCTTCTAGTTTTTAAGTCATACAGGTATAAAAGAAAGATTTAATAAATTTGAATTTCAGTGTTATTCCTTGGTTCTTCATGAATATTTTGATGATTATGAAAAAATTGAATCATAATTCCTGAAAAATGAATTTGTCCTTTTTTAGGAAAAATAAAAATAAAGATGTCTTACTGTTGTCAAATTTGAACCATACTAAGAAATGAGGTTTAGCTTACACTTGAGTTTATTGATTCTTAACAAATTCTCATTTCTGGCTACTGGGGGAATGTATAGAATTCTAGAATGTTTCTGTTACAGTGATTTGAAGAAAAATTCTTAGGGAGGCTTGTGAGGATTTTTAGTTGTACTACTGCCTGGGCTAAGGAGTACATTAACCAGCCTTCATAAAACTGAGTTAGACATTGTTCAGATGATTAACTTTGTGGGAGGTTGTCTTTTTAGACTTCTAAAAGTTGTGAGACTGTAAATGGGTGTGATTTAATCATAAAATTGTGAAGCACCTGCCATGTAGTATAGATTTTTATCCCCTAGTTTTTTGTGTTGTCTTGTAATGGGTGCAAGAAATATTGTATATAGCAATTTTTCATTTGATGAAAAAATGCTACTTTTAAAACACAGGGTAGGGTTTTGTTTTGTTTTGTTTTGTTTTTCCTTCTATTTCAAATCCTTAATGATCTGGGTATATAAATAGCTTGTTCCTTCCAATGTGATATTCTGGTTTTCTAGAGTTAATTTTTGATATTATTAAGTAATGAGATAAATAATATGCTCAAGGTATAGAAATATTAATTGGGAAAGAAAACTTACCATTTTCTTAAATTTTTGAGGGAAGTTTATGGAATGTAATGGACCTATCACCTCTCTTTTCCTTAGATTTAGTCCTTACTATCGAACCAAGGAAAAACTTCCCCTAAGCTCAATATCATACAGTAACATGATTGAACCGGATCAGTGTTTCTGCCGTTTTGATTTGACAGGCACGTGTAATGATGATGATTGTCAGTGGTGAGTAACTTTTATTTATAAACATTTTATCATTTGAAAGGCAGTCTTGGTTATTTGGATTTGATATGTATATGATCATCTTTTCTGTACTGTCATTTTATTTTAGGCAGCATACACAAGATTATACGCTTAGCCGAAAACAGCTATTCCAGGACATTCTGTCATATAATCTGTCTTTGATTGGTTGTTCAGAGACAAGCACCGATGAAGAAATTGCTGCTGCAGCAGGTTTTTTTAAAGACCTCTTATACTTCCCCAAATGAAAATTTGAATTGGGACAATCTAAAAATTTTATGTTCGATTATGCATGCCTTTTAATAGTTAAAATAATTCAACACATATACCTGTGACGCTTTATCTAGATCTTCCCTGTCCAGTACAGTAGCATCTGGCTATATGTTGCTATTTAAATTTAAATTAATTTAAAAGCTCACTTCCTTAATCACGCTAGCCAAATTTCTAGTACTCAATAACCACATATCCAGTAGGATATACAGATATAAGATATTTCCATCATTGCAGAAAGTTATTTGGGTTGATTCATCTAGATAGTTCAGTTTATCTGGAAGAAAATATTAGCTTATTTGTATAGAAATTTACTAATTATTTTAACAGAGACCTCAATTTTTATTTATTATTGTTTTTAAAAATAGTGGGTGGTTGTAAGTAAAGATGGCTGTACTTTCAGGTTATACAATGAAATAGAAAAGACTGTACACTTCTATGTTGTGGAAAGTATTGATTACTATCAGACCTTGTAGGCAAATATTGTTAAGCTGTTGCCCAGATTTTGTGCCAAATAGTAAACCTTAAACTACAAATCTTTTGGTAGTTAGGGAATTGATATTTACTAAATATAGTGTTACCACAACCTAGAGTGAGTCTTTTTATTTAATCATTCCTAATTTGGAGCTTTAATTTTTACTTGTTTAGTTTATTTCTGGAAATACAATATGGTACATGGTGTATTAGGATTTAGCATAGTAGTTTAGATAACATAGGCTTTGCCTGCTAAAAGGTCATTGATATTATTAACTTAGTACCATATACTTTTCTTTAATTCTTAAACTATTCTTCATTCTCTTTAATTATCCTAGGCTCTGTAATCTATGTGCTTATTGCCTTTTTTTTTAATACCCTTTATGAAGATGGCATTGTTCTTATTTCAGAAAAATATGTTGAGAAACTTTTTGGAGTAAACAAAGATCGAATGTCAATGGACCAGATGGCTGTTCTGCTTGTTAGCAACATCAATGAAAGTAAAGGTCATAGTAAGTATATATGTGTGTATACCTCTAACAAGTAACTTGTAGTTTACTTTATGACAGCATGTTTTTTGGCATTATGTTCTCAATTCTAAATATTTATCATTTCTGACTAAATGTAGTTTGTTTCAAGTAGTGTTTGGGTAGCCTTCAAAACTATAACTTACTGGTTATATAGCATATAGCTAACAGCCTTCTCCTGTCGTCTTTAGCACCTCCATTTACAACCTACAAAGATAAAAGAAAATGGAAGCCAAGGTTTTGTAGAAAACCTATTTCAGAGAATAGCTTCAGTAGTGATGAGGAACAATCTACAGGACCAATAAAGTATGGTAAGAAGCTATGTAATTTAAGATCCAGAATTATTAAATTGTGCTTTGTCTAATACTTCGCTAATCTTTTGGTATCTCTACGAGCCTAGTTTTTTTATTTTTTTTTAAATAGGATGCCATTGGTGATTTAGGCGATACAGTCCTTCATAGTCCAGAACTGCCCTTTACATTAGAGTGTTCTTTGTATTCATGGCCTCTGCCTGGTAATTGCAGGGAGTACTTTTTACTAAAAATTTGTACTGTGCCAAATATTGCCAAATATTACCTGAGTCGGGGAGAGAGTATTAGTATTGATCCCCAAATCACTGCTTCTCCTGTGTACTTCTTATAGGCTGGTGCTCTGTTTTTTTCATCTTTGAAACTATGTTTCCCAGTAGGCTCACAGAATAAATGAATGAACCAAAGAATGTATGAATGAATATCTTACTGTTGGGTACAATGTTGCATTTTAGTCTCAGGATTACATATTTGTTTACTCTTTGTGCTTAGCAAGTATTCAAATGCCACATGTATACTCTCATGTGCTTATTTGCATTAATATAACTTTTCTCTAGTTTAGATTTAGAGGAATTCATCAGTAGAACTTGAGTCTTCATTAATTACAACTTTCTCGTACAATTTAATGACTGTGAATTATCAATGATGTCACTAACTCCTAAAGACGGAAGGCCATACTTGCTGGTTTGCCCAAGATAGTCGTGGTTTACACTGTTGTCCTGGTTTAATTTTTAATAGCACACATTCACTCTCAGAAGTGTCCTGGTTTGGATGATAAAAAATGTGGTTGCTCTACCTTAAAGCTTATGTGCTACTGCAGGTTAATAGAATCTTTAGACTTTGAGATCATCTTAAAGATGAGACCAATTATTGTTTTCTGAGTCTGTATATTAGAGAAAGTGTGGAGCTAATGATACTTTCCCTTATAGCCTTCCAGCCAGAGAACCGAATAAATGTTCCAGCTTTGGATACGGTTGTTACTCCAGATGATGTCAGATACTTTACAAATGAGACTGATGATATTGCTAATTTAGAAGCAAGTGTGCTTGAAAATCCTTCCCATGTACAACTTTGGCTCAAGCTTGCATACAAGTACTTGAATCAAAATGATGGGTAGGTTAGCTTCTAATCTTTGTGTAAACTGTAACCCATTTATATTTTTATGTTTGAGGTTTATTTCACCTATGGTTATCAGGTTTCCTTCCTAGTATCAATGCAATCTTTGTTTTTTTGGACAAAGCCATAAGCACTTTATTGTTTAAAAGCTATTAGAAAAAGTTTAAGATTAGATCTTAAGTTGTGTGCATGGCTCAGTGTATGAATAATAAATTGTTATGAAGTATTTAACTCCAGAAGGCTTTTTCAAAGTATTAGTAGTTAAAAGTAAATTACAGGTGATGTAAGGATTAATTGTTGTGCTTTTTTTTTTTTTTTTAAAGTCAAGTAGTTATAGCTTCTTAAGAATTATGAAAAAGTAACAGTGAAACAGATTAGATTTAAGGTTAATTTTTCAATTGGTGATTTAAAACTTGTCTGAGTGCCTCTAAATACTGTGTGTGGTGTTACATGCATTCAAGTTAGGTAAATAGTAATTTATCTCACAACCCATAGCTCCTGTTGCATAATTGTATTTTCCATATCCTAAATCAAGTATCCTACTTTCTGGTAGTAGAGGTAGGCCAGTATTAACTATTTTATTAATGTAGTTTTTAAGTTATGATAATTCAGCGTTTTTTGTTTGTTTTGTTTTTTGTTTTGTTTTGTTTTGTTTTGCAGGCACTCTGATATGTGTCTATTTTAAAACTTAGTGTAAAACCTTTTGAAATCAGACAGCACAGCAGAATACTAATATATAATACATGCCTGAATATGGTGCTTATTAACTTTCCTTGTGTGTCATTTCTATGTTAATAGGATAAGTTACAGGTTACAGTGTTTTCTTTTCTGACTCATTTACTGTATGAAGGCCAAAAGACCTATACCTTATTTTATGAATAGGACCATGAGAGAGAGTTATCTTCTCCAAGAGATAGCAAACCCTTGACCGTTGAAAAGAACTATTATATTGAAAGCTTTGATATTTTGTTCTGGCAGTAGCTAGCCTTGAGAGAGAGTTGACTTTTCCTAGACCAGTAGAAATCATAAAAGGTGTTGATGAATATGGACATAAAGCACATTTGAAGTTGATAATCTAGTAGTTTTATAATACTGTGTTTTTATCTGTGCTTGCTGAACATTCACTTAAAAAGGAATTCTTGGGTCTATAAGAAATCAGGACCTTTTATGGACAGAGGTGATTTAATATCCAAATCCATTACCCTTTGTCATAGGTGATTCTAGCTTCTTGAGAGGTTCTAACAGAAGATGAAATTTAAAAATAAAATTGACTCAGTAGATTTAGTACTATTTAAAGTGTTTTTAAGCTTTCTGTTTGTTTAACACTATTGTTTTTTCTTTAAACATGTAGTCTATGTTCAGAATCTTTAGATTCTGCTTTAAATGTTCTGGCTCGAGCATTGGAAAACAACAAAGACAATCCAGAAATTTGGTGCCATTACCTCAGGTTGTTCTCAAAAAGAGGAACCAAGGAGGAGGTGCAAGAAATGTGTGAAACAGCTGTTGAATATGCCCCTGATTATCGAAGTTTTTGGACTGTGAGTAAAAAAAAAAAAAAAATAACAGTCCTTTGTGTGTGTGTGTTCATAACTCTTTGGGTCATTTTAAATATAGAAATATAGTTTAATAGAGCATACATCTTGTTTTTAGTTTCCAGTAACTGCAGCAGCACTTCTGGGTCAGGATTAATTTAGACAAAGCAAAGCAGACAATACTTTATTTAATAAAGAGGCAAATTTTGTTAACTTTATTGGTAAGGAAAAAGGATAAAATTATTAATTTCCTACTTGCATGTTCTTAAGCAGTTTTAGTTTATTTTTTTACAAAATACCTGAAAAACTTCTTTTTTTTTCCTTTCATTTCTTGCACTTGTATAAAATTTTCATGAATGCCAGAGAACATTCTTGTTCTTATATTTAATCTGTCCTCATTGCATATGGAAAAATCCTAATCTGTAATTCATACTAATATCCAATCTTGTCAAATAAAAAGATGTCTTTATTTGAGAGAAAGATATATGTTCTACCCAGACTTAAAATGTTTTACAATTGATTCACTTGTAAAATAAAACAAATATTTATTAATATCTGAACTTTTAATACCTGAACTCAAGAAATATTAGATTCATATACATTTTATGATTACTTTATTGCTATCAAATTTATTATTTACTTGGTAACTAATACTCAGATCGAAATGAATTTGGATAACATGGTATCCCATATGGACTTGCCACTCAAACTCCTGCTCTCCAAACTCAGGTACTGAATAGATTTGAACATTGAAAGATGCTGGTTTTTTTGACTTGGAGTCTCATGCTCAGAAGGCTGTTTTACCAAAGTTAATGTTATTGGCCACCACAAGATTGTATAGGTTGTGGATATTCAAAAGATCTAATGTTTTTCCTTAAATTGTTTGGTCTTTAAAGGACCTCTTAATTTCTTGATTAACCCTTTTAAATTACTTACTTCGCCACAGCTTTCTAATATAATAAATGATATTCTCAAAATTCTTATACTGTTACTACCTAAGCAACACAAACATGTAACCATAAACATATGGACTTCTGGTAATCCACCATGGTCTTGCTGCCATTTACCTATTAATGCAGGGAGAGAAGAGGTGAAATTACTTCCGTTGTGACTATGAGGGTATACCTGTATTCTAATTTTCATCTGATTCTGTTTTCCAACTTGTGTTAGAGGGGGAAATGTAGGTTGTGTAGTACATTTTAAAGATTATCCTTTTTGCAGAAATTAAAGATTTTAATATGAGACAGTTTCTTAATGAAATGTGAAAAATCATTGGTATTATAGTAGATTAATTATATGAAACCACTCTGGACAGTTTCTGCACCTAGAAAGCACCTTTGAAGAAAAGGATTACGTATGTGAGAGAATGGTGGAGTTTCTGATGGGAGCAGCCAAGCGGGAAATATCAGATATCCTGTCCTTTCAGCTTTTAGAGGCTCTTTTGTTTAGAGTTCAGCTGAACATATTTACTGGAAGATGCCAAAATGCACTTGCAATTTTACAGGTAAACATTTATTATAGAATTTAAATACATTTTGTAGAGAATTTTTTTAAAGTCTAAAACATTATAGGTAGCATTGTTTAATGCTAAGAACACAGGCTTTTGATTTAAATCCTTGCTTTGCCACTTACTGTTAAGTTGTGTGATGCTGGGCAAATTCATGACACTGTTTCTTACTCTGCTTAGTGGGGATAAAACCTACTCTAGAGTTTTTGTTTTTTTTTTTTTTTACCGGGAGGTCCCGGGGATCGAACCTGGGTCCCTCCATATGGGAGACAGACACCCAACCAGTTGAGCCACATCCGACCCCTCTAGAGTTTTTATGAGGTTTAAATGATAAGTACCCAAAAGAACAAACTTCAAGATTCATACCAAAAGGCAGGATTTCTTAACCTATTTTGTTCCATGGACCCCTTACTAAGTCCACATAATACTGTGTATTATTTAATAAATATATCACACCCGCACCAACATGCCCCCACAAGAATAATGTTTTTTTGAATCTCAGTTTAAGCTCACAGACCCCTTCTTAAGAACTCCTGCAAAAAGGAAAAAAAAATTAGTCTTTGGTAAAAACTTCTATCTTGTTGCTTCTTGTTTTTTTATATTATTATTTTATTTTTCAAAAGTTTTTTTCTTTTTAGCTCATTAGATTTTGAGTATTTTAGATTTTAAAATGTACAAGTAAATTTAATCTTTTTAAAATTATGTCATAAAATGTTAGCATAATA
The DNA here is from genome assembly GCA_026826555.1 of Tolypeutes matacus. Classification (NCBI taxonomy): domain Eukaryota; kingdom Metazoa; phylum Chordata; class Mammalia; order Cingulata; family Chlamyphoridae; genus Tolypeutes; species Tolypeutes matacus. Next base: position 3,447,182 of record JAKSZT010036119.1, on the reverse strand, counting down.
AAAATGATGTTACTATGGTATCGACATCTCTAAAGCATTTTTCATTAAAAAAAAAAACAGTGACTATCAAAATTTTGACTAAGGTATTTAAGAACCATTCCAAAGAAATGTAAACCTTTTATTCTTCTTTGCCTTTATGTTTGAGTCTTATTTTGAATAGGAGTCATTATTGTTAAAAATGCTTTCAGATTATTTTTTCATTTTACATAGAATGCATTGAAATCGGCTAATGAGACAATAGTAGCTGAATATCTTAAAACAAGTGATCGATGTTTGGCATGGCTGGCCTACATACATCTTATTGAATTCAACATTCTCCCTCTAAAATTTTATGATCCATCTAATGCCAGTCCTTCAAGAATTGTTAACACAGGACCATTTGTAATGCCATGGCAAGCAGTTCAAGATGTAAAGACTAATCCTGACATGTTGTTAGCAGTTTTTGAAGGTATGTATAAATGTTTATAAATTATTTAGAACATCAGTTTACCCATTATTATGGGACAAATTTATGTCTATATTGTAATTTTTAGCTATACAGTTTATTGTGTAAATGCTTAAAAGACTAAGGATTGAATCTGATAAGATGGACATTGGCATCAATGAAAACTAGGAACTGTACTACATTATGTAATTTTGTTTTTCTAATTTTGTCAAAGGATGTCAGCTAAATATGTAGATAATATGGACTATATAGATTTATTTTACTTTCATCCATTTTACTCCCCGCCCCCCATTTTTGCTGTTTTTGTGTCCATTCGCTGGGCAATTCTCTGTGTCTGTTTCCTGCCCTCTCTTCTCATCCTTCTCCTCCTGTCTTCACCGGGATTTGATCCTGGGAACCTCTGATGTTGGAGAGAGGCCTCTTACCACCTGTACCACCTTAGGTCCTGGTTTTTCGGCATGTCTCATCTTGGCTCTCCCTTGTGTCACTCTCCTGTTACGTCATCATCTTGCTGCATGGCTTGGTGGGGTCTGGAGGGCTCACCCACTTGTGGGGCCTGGCGGCCTGCATGTCTTCTATATTTTTCTTTATTTTTACTGGGAGGTCCTGGAGATCGAACCCAGGTCCCTCCATATGGGAGACGGATGTCCAACCATTTGAGCCACATCTGCCCCCGCCTATATAGTTTTAATGATTTGATTTAATCAGGGAACCAAGTAATTCCTTTTTTAGCAATCCGGTAAGGTAAAGGTTTAAAAGACTGTTTTATGTTTTGAGCTAATTAATGTTTTCTCCATCAATCAGTGAGTTTGATTGGTACTATATACTAAATGATCTGTGTGCTGTGGAATATATACACACACACAAACGGCATAAAGCCTGTTCCTTCCTAAAAAGAGGTATATATAGCCTTGTCAGAAGCTAAAATCTATACATTAGAAATAATTATTAATCATGCAAGGCCATAAAACTGTATATTGGTATATAGTCCAAATTGTATGCTACAAAAGAGACTTGGATCTGTGATCTATAGAATTAAATGGTATAGGCATAAACCCAAAGGGAAGGGATTGATGTAGGTTGGCATGATCAAGGACGTCTTCATAGAATTGGGACTTGGAACTGGACTTTGAAGCATGGCTATGATGAGACATGGTGGGCTGTTTCAAATGTGGGGAGCCTTGTCTTTTTTATCTCTGTATTTCCCAAGAGCCTATTATAAATTCTGGCAGTGTACCAAGTGCTTAGTAAATATTTGGTGAATAAACCAATGAAGAAAGGAAGGAAAAGGACATTGCTGTTAGGGGAGCTGAGTAGACAAAAAGTAAATAGGAATTTGTACAGTGGATTTGAAGTGTATTGGAAGAAGGGGGAATGCCATTGAAAGGGAGAATTTTGTGCTGGAGAATAGTGGAAATAAGATCTATAAGTGGAATAATGCTAGATTTTCAAGAACTTTGAAACCGTCGAAGACTTGATGGCAATAGAGGTTCATTAAGAAAGAATATGTTGAAAAGAATTGCTATCGGACATAGGAAAACCAAGCAAAACCTGATGGTCATAACTGATGCTTTAAAAAATGTAACCTGGGGAAGAGGAATATTTGTTAGAGACATAGAGATGTGGGGGACAAATTAAATGTCAGGGAAAAGGAAAAGGAATAGTCAAAGATGATTTCAGGGTTTAGGGACTGGGAAGGTGAAAGTATCATTAATAGGATCTGGCAAGTTGGGAAGACTGATTTTGGTCGTAGGAGTAGAATTTTGAATGGTAATTGATCATCCAAGTAGAATGAGAAATGTTTGTTGGCAAAAGGAATCAAGGATGGAGAAGTGGATTTGAGAGTTCTTAACATAAATGTTACTGTATCACAGAGTGCCTTACAGTTTTTAATGTGCTCTAGCAGTAAATTATTCAGTAGTTGAAGCTATGAGATTATATTTTCCCTGGGGAAATGGAGTTTTAAGAGAGTAGCAATAAGGGGTAAAAGGAAGAGAGAAGAGTCAGTACATAAGACAGAGAAAATATAAACAGTCTCTTGGAAACAGGCAAAAAATTAAAAAGAAGAGGGAGAATATTATCAAATGTAATCATAAAATAAGGATGGAGGTAGGCTTAGATAAGAATTCTTAGTGAACTTCAAGTGTGCACTTTCAGAATGAGGACATTAATTTAAACTCACAAATCTGGGCACCTTCATTACCACTGGGCAAGGAGGAAATGGTGACAGTTGTGCAGAATAAAATAATGTATTGTGAAGCGGATGTGGCTTAAGCGATTGGGCTCCCGTCTACCAGATAGGAGGTCCAAGGTTCAATTCCCAGGGCCTCCTGGTGAAAGGCAAGCTGGCCTACGTGATAAGCTGTTCCCAGTGGAGTGCTGGCCGCGTGGAGAGCTGGTGGAGCAAGATGATGCAACAAAAAGAGACACAGAAGAGAGACCACAAGAGATGCAGCAGACCAGGGAGCTGAGGCAGTGCAAGAGATTGAGCGCCTCTTTCCACTCCTAAAGGTCCCGGGATCAGTTCCTGGTGCCGCCTAAAGAGAAGACAAGCAGACACAGAAGAATACAGCAGACAACGAGGGGATGGGGGTGGGGGTGGGGTGGGGATAAGTAAATAAATAAATCTTTAAAAAAAACAACAACAACAGTGAAATTTTAAAAAAAAGTCCCGTTCTCTAAGAAGCTACAAGATCAGGTAATGGAATCTTTACAAGGGGAAAAGTGTGTTGTGAAAGGGAAGGAAAGGTCCTAGTTTGGGAGGAGACATTTAAATGGCTACAAAGCAGCAGAGCAAGGCATCTTTGGGACGATTCAGTGAAAGATGTCAAGATAAGTCATCCTTTCAGTTTTTTAGACCAGTTTTAAAGAATTTAGGATAAATGCAGAGACAGTCATTTAAGTGAAAACAATAGATGGGAGAGCTCATATTGGATGATTTTATTCTTACAAGGAAAGTAAGAGTAGGGAATTTGGCTTCAGGAGTTTGGAAATATCTGAAATACCTCCTTTGGGTAAAAGCTGGGGGATCAGTCTATAAAGATGGTGGTCAAGCAATTGATCCATTGGTCTCTCAGAATTTAAATAACAGTGAAATAATTCATGTTATATTTGATTCATGTTGTGATATTTTTGGATAGATGCGGTGAAAGCTTGCACAGATGAGAGCCTTACTGTTGAGGGAAGAATAGAGGTCTGTCTTCCACTTTACACAAACATGATTGCTCTGCACCAGCTTCTAGAGAGGTAAAACTTAATTGACAAGCTGCTAACCTTATATTAAAAATTGATCTTTTCATATGTTTAGACTTTTTTTTTCTTATTAAGGTATGAGGCTGCAGTGGAGCTTTGTAAATGTTTATTGGAATCATGTCCCATGAACTGCCAATTGTTGGAAGCCCTTGTTACTGTATATTTGCAAACAAATCAGCATGACAAAGCCAGGGCAGTGTGGCTTAATGTGTTTGAAAAAAACCCTCAGAATGCAGAGGTTTTTTATCATATGTGCAAGTTCTTCATCTTGCAGGTAAAAAGTGACTCATAATTCTTAGATGATTTTACTGTTTCAACTTTCTTCTTAATCCTTTAAGACATCTCAGGCATCATCCTCTCCAGGAAGCTTTTCCTGATCCTTTTGCCCTTTGCAGAGGGTTAGGTTTTCCTTCTTTCTCTGCCATAATACCCCGTGCAGTTCTACCATTGCAGTTATTACAGTGCTTTTTACTTTTGTTTGTAGTCACTTTATTTACTAGACCAAAAACTTCTTAAGGTCAGGGACCACATCTTAGTCATATTAAGATCCCAACACCCAGCACAGTGCCAAACATCTAACAGGAGCTTACTAGATAATTGGTGGATGGGGCTTGACCTTATGGTGGTCTTGCATATTAAGGTGCTTAATTTGGAGATCAGAATTTTAAAAGTTACCTGAATGTGCCCCAAACTTTCTTATACCCCTACCCATGAGTTTTTAGGATTTTTCCCCATCCCTTGAAGCATTATAATTAAACATTGTAAGCCTAATGTATAAATTCCGCCCCCCCCCTTTTTTTTAATAGAATCGAAGCGATAATCTTCTTCCATTTTTGCGGAAATTTGTTGCATCCTTCTTTAAACCTGGGTTTGAGAAATATAGTAATTTGGATCTGTTTCGGTAAGTTTGTAGAATTCTTTTGATTTGTAGAGGACTGAGGGATAGTACAGATCAGTGGAAAGATTACAATTTTTTGTTTGGATTACATTTTAGAATGATTTTTGTACTTGAATACCCCCTTATAGATCTGTTTTGAGGGCAATAGAATTTAATAAAAATGGAGACAAAATGTAAAATGCTTTGCTTTCTTTGGATTTCGCACAAAGTAAGGGTTATACTAACACCATAGTGACTTGTTTTCCTTTTACTTTATTGTTAACTGTATTTAACTTTAGCATTGAATGCTGTAGCCATGACATATCCTGAAACAAGCTCATTGATTTTTTGGGGAAAAAAAAGAGTTTTAATTTATTTGATTAGTGATAATGATGTACAGTGGATGTATAACTTTTTTAATTCTAAAGGGAACTAACTGCTCTAGCTTCTGAAATGTTGCTGAGAGAGAAATAAATTTCAGAGTATTCTTTACTTAATGATCAGTTTCTCAGTAGCTTATGTAGAACTCTGTATTTTGCCTTCATTTGCTTTGCTGAGAGTCCTTGTTCCAGCAGTAAAAAGAGCTGTAGCAGATCATGAAGAGTAATTTTGGGGGGCTTTTTAAAATTCTCTTCCCCTCTCCCACTTATCTCTCTGCACGGGTCAGCTAAATGAAGATAAAATCTTGGTTCCATGTTTGAAAATCTAATGCTTGTAAAAAAATTTTTTTCTTAGACATTTTTCCCTTTCACTTCTTTCCCCTGAGTAATATGGCAGTCTTATTTAAGAACAAATTTTAAAATAACCCACATTCTCTTAAGTTAGTGATCCATCCACCCCAGAATTTTCTGTGAACATGGCAGTTTTATTTGAGATGAGGCAAAAAAATTTAGGGTCACACCTCCTTCCCAGACTTATGTCTTCATTTGTCCTCTTATGGTAATTTTAGTACCTGTGTTGAAATTCTTTCTACTTTTTTTACATCAAAATTAATATCTCAAAATTAATTGCAAAAGAATAATTTTAAAATGAAGAATTAAGGTATTCTATGAGAAGTTAGATTATTTACCTTCCCTATTTTCACTTGTTTAAATTAGATTGTTTTACTTACTAAACTCAAAGGACCTATTCAAAGCTTAACCAGACTCTGCAGACTTGCTGGTTCTGGTCTTCCCTTGGGCATGGAATTTATTGATTTGGTTTAAAAGAAGATCCTACCAGTTTCTGTCTTGGTAGCTCATTAAAGATCTTATGATGTCAGCTTAATTAAGCTAAATAAATAAAAGTGTCAATTAAAAAAAAATAGAAAATGGACTGCCTCCAAATAATTTTCCCTTTGTTTACTACTAATTCATTGTGCTTTATTAGAATCCTTTGTGGGAACAGTCATAATTCACTGAGAAGAGAAAAAAGGTATCCTGTGCTTATTTTATTTGGACAATACAGAATACCTTGTTTACACAAAAAATGTACAACTCTGTTAATTTAGGAAGTCTTTTTTTTTTTTTTTTTTTTTTTTTTTTTAGTAAAATATTAGAAGGAAGGCAATAGTTGAGAAAATGTTTGGCTTTGTCATACTTATATTGGTGTACATTTTTAAAATTTATAAATATAGCCAAAATTTGTTAGTAGGAAAAATCAGAGTCCTCTTAATAGATACATATATACATATAAATTTTATGAGCAAAAATAATAAAGCAAATATACATAGATCTATAATATTTTCCTGAAGTTGAATTCAATCAACTCCCTTTTTATATATTTAGTGTAAAGACAGCAAGCATAATGAGCTAGATAGGTTAATTTTCTTGTGTTTCATATTGATTTTAAGATTATGTGGCTAGCCAGAAAATTTAGCTAGGAGATTTCATTCACATTGCTGAAGTTAGTTTAGGGATTATGGAATCTTAACATAGATTAGATCAGAAGTCATCTCTTCTGACCCATCTCAGTTTTCAGTTGAGGAAACTAAAATCCCTAGAAAATAAGTGATTAACTCATGGTCATATGGTTAGTTATGGCAAAGTCAAGATTACAACCTGACCCATCTTCCCTTTCTTTTGTTTTTCCCATACACAGCCTCTCTAATCCATTAAAAATTCCCTAAATCATTTTTAAATCCAAGGTAAACAAGTATACTAAATTGAGGGCTCATGTTTTTAGATCAGTGTATTTCATTTTAAAACATTCTTCAAGATGTAGGTAAATATTACATTCACATAGGTTCAATTACATTGGGGAGTGGAGGAGTGATTGAATTAGTCAAAGTCAAATAGACTTCTTTACTGGTTGATTTCTTAGAAACCTTTAAAGCTAATAAGTATTATAGCTTTTCGGGAGAGAGTTTTTGTTTATTTTGAGGGCTATAATAAAAATTCATTTTGAGGGTGTGTGTGATTGATATAGGTATAAAATAATGTAATTCCAAGTAATTTTAAGTAATTTTGTGATCCTAGAGTTGTGACCATAAGGGATATGGTATACACATGAAGATGAAGTCTCATTACTTTATAGAAATATTTCAAGGAAATTTAAATTGAAACAGGAATTTTTTTTTAAGTATTGATAATCACATGTACCTAGGCATAATTTCAAATTTTGTTTTTGTTTCAGATATCTATTAAATATTCCAGGACCACTTGACATTCCAGCCCGTTTATGTAAAGGGAATTTTAATGATGAGATGTTTAACCACCAAGTCCCTTACTTGTGGCTGATTTACTGGTGAGATATTATCTACTGTGGAGAGAAACGTTTCATACTAGGCTTATGTTTGTAATTTATTACTGAATTACAGGATGTTGAAATTAACGTGATATTAAAGTCATTGAAGCAAAGTTTACAGAATGTCAAGGTTTAGTACATATTAAAGACAATCAAAAGGACTCTACTATAATAATATCTGTAATGTTTAAAATATTTGTCATTGCTTTTTCTAATAGAATTATTCTTCATTTTTTAAAACAGCCTTTGTCATCCTCTTCAATCAAGTATTAAAGAGACAGTAGAAGCATATGAGGCAGCTTTAGGGGTGGCCATGAGATCTGATATAGTACAGAAGATTTGGATGGAGTAAGTTTAGTTCCTCCTAAATAGAATGCTGTTTTGAAATAAAGGATTATAATATTTTTTTTGAGTATTGAAAATGCTCTTATATTTATTGAAGTAATGAATACACAACTCTATGATTATACCAGATGCCATTAATTGTACTTTAGATGGATTGTATGGTTTATTAATACATTTCAATAAAATTGATTATAATAAAAAACAAATATGGTGGGGGAGGGGTAATCACCTTTGGTGAGAGAATTACTGGCTTATTTATTCTAAATTATCATATTTTTCTTTTGGCAGTTATCTTGTCTTTGCCAATAATAGAGCTGCTGGATCCAGAAACAAAATTCAAGAATTCAAATTTTTTACTGATTTAGTGAATAGATGTTTGGTTACAGTCCCTGCCCGATACCCCATTCCTTTTAGCAGTGCCGATTACTGGTCCAACTATGAATTTCATAATAGGGTAAGAACTTAATTTTTTTTTTTTTTTTTTTAAAGATGTTTTAAATAAGGGAACTTAATGATGGCAGAATTCTTATATCAAGAGATTTTATTTTGCCCTAGAACTATCTTCTTAGCATTTACTATTATTCTTGACCATGTTTCTGACTTAATCTCTTTTAAGTCTAGGAACAGAGTCTGGTTTATGGCAAGCATTTGTTTTTTATGGTTTATAAAATAAAATACGCATATTGATTATGTTTTATTTAAGAAAATATACTTCCCCCTCTGAAGTAAAAGAAGTTAGAATTCACTTTAAGAAAAATATGATAATATATATAACGGTTTCTATGGAGTAATTTGCAGTATTTTTGAAAATTTCTACTCATGAAAGAGCTTGCTTGAGTAGTTGGACATTTTATTGAGTGAAAAATACTATAACTTCAAAATAAATAAAAATGGGCTTTTACAGTATAGCTGCTCTTTTTAATATTTTATCAAGCAAATAAATAGCTATACACAGCATAAGAAAGCAGATACCATTTAGGATTTTGAGTAGAATCTGATTAATGATATAAGGCTGTCTTATAAGTAATAAAGCAAAAGGGTTTTCTGGGGTTTTTTTTGTTTGTTCTTGAGACCCCTTTAAAAATATTCAGTATAATATAGACTAAAGCTCCTTTTATGTTTTATTTATTTATTTATTTTGGTGGGGTGGTTTTGTTGCTAATGGGATAACCAATTATTATGCTTTGTACTTCTATGCCATTCTTTATCCCAGGATCTCAAACCACTTTATGGACATTAAGTCATTTACACACGGGCATTCCATGAGCAAGATGTGGCAGGTATTATTAGCCCTATGACTTGCCCAGCTATACAGCAAGTAAAGGTAGACTCAGGAATGAAAACCCGGACTCCTTGCTTTTGTCCGTGTTTCCTCAGTCCATGGCTCTCATCACTAGTCCATATTTTCTAATTCATATTTGGAAGATCACTAATGTAATTAATGGTAGGAACTGTAACTCACAGCATCATACATTATTATAATTTATACATTCATGTCGTAAAGACCATTTTGGTTTTCTCATTAAAACACATAGGTAGTTGGATTTCACATTTTTGGTTGCATTCATTTTTACCCCCTCAACCTTTGCAGGTTATTTTCTTTTATTTGAGCTGTGTTCCAAAGACCCAGCATTCCAAAACCTTGGAACGGTTTTGCTCAATTATGCCAACTAATTCTGGACTTGCACTGAGGTAAGTTCTTTTGGTCTTCAGCTCAGCAGCATAGGCTTTTCATATAAAATTATTCTTGAAAACTTAAGAGCAGTCTGCTCTTCCACAACTTCCTCATTGGTACACTAATTTCAGAGTTGTTAAGCAGTATTTAGCTATTTATGCAAAAATGAGTATAAAAATCTGGTAAATTCAAAAAACTATGCAGACTATAAAGGGAAAATCATTCAAGTAAAATTCATTAGTGTTTCCTGAGCATACACCACCTGTCATTATCACACGCAGTGTAAGTGTGTATTATATGGCAAGGGAATATTATTTAATAGATTTTTAAATATTACAGAGACAGTAGCCAATTCTGGTTACTGTGACTGATTTTTTATAAAGGTCAGTAGCTCTCAAATATTAGCATTTGAGAGAATCAGAATCTCATGGGTGCTCAATAAAAATGCAGATTGTGAGCTTGAGTGCTCAGATTTTGTTGCTGGTCATCCTCAAACCACATTTGAGAAACACCAATCAAGGGATTTCATACATTCAGTTAGAAGAAGATTTCTGAGAATCCCTTTTTAGTTTCTATGTATGCTAGAGTAAACTCATTTTCACCCTCAAGAACTATGCTTTTTATCTCAAAGCATTACCTTGAAAGTCTGAAATATCTATTACCTGCATATTACTGCTTTGGGTTCCACTTGTGTGTAGTCATTTCCATTGCAACATTTGTGTTTAATGATAGTAGGTTTGCTTATGGATTGTAAGATACTTAAGATGTTTATCAAATAATCCTGTGTGTTTTAAACTGTTTACATTCTACTTAGAATGTATGTGAGAAAATGGCATAAGAGATTAAAAGAAAATTCAAAGGCCTAATGCTGTGACAAAAATAGCCATAGTTTTTTTACAATAGAAATTCTGAATAAGCATGCTAATCTGCAGAAGTTAACTAGAAACAACATCTTTGATAAAATGTGTAAAATAGAAAATGTCATATTATGACTAGTTTTTTATTATTATGATAGGCATTTTGGAATATACTTAGATTAATTGTTGGTTTTGTCAGAAAATCCTGATGTCTGTATTTCGATACTTCCCTTGTGGTCATTTTTGTCCTTTTTTCCAGGGCAATAAGGTACTTAATAACTAGTCACTGTGCTTTCATTTTAGTTGAAGGAACATTATTAAAAGTAAGCATACTTACAGAAGTGGATGTGGCTCAAGTGGTTGAGTACCTGCTTCCCACATGGGAGGTCCCGGGTTTGGTTCCCAGTGCCTCCTAAAAACAAAACAAACAAAGAAATAAAACAAGCAAACAAACGAAAAACCAACTCAGGGAAGCCAGTGTGGCTCAGTGGTTGAGCGCCAGCTTCCTACATATGAGAAGAGTGAGCATACTTTAATAAAGAAAGGAAAATACAAGGAAATTGCAGTAATATATCAGGTTGGTATTTTCAGAAAATTGAAGGGGGATGTATCATTTAGAGTGAATACCTTAGTATCCTGTAGGAATACATGGGTCTTATTTTAGATGAGCATAGGTCTTACCTAGACTCTTGCTAGTGACACATTCCTGTTCCATAGTAAATTTTATTACTCATTCTACATGTACTTACTGAATAACCTTGATGGGATTTAACTGGCCAAAACTTATACCTCATGAAACATTGCTCATTGAGCACATGTTCGGTTCCCTACACTTGGAATGCTTGTTCATTTTCCCGAATGTACTTTACAGGTTACTTCAGCATGAATGGGAAGAAAGCAATGTTCAGATTCTGAAACTTCAAGCCAAGATGTTTACATATAATATCCCAACATGCCTGGCCACCTGGAAAATGTAATGCAACAATCATGTACATGTTTTTATAGCTATTGCTTTTATTTATAAGGTTTGCTCCAGACAGGTAAATCTGAAATGACATCTTTTTTTTTTTTTCCTGGACAGATCTCTACTCTAATTTAAATTTGTTTTTGGCACCTGCTAAGGTTTTATACCAAGAGTGAGTGATGAGTGCTCATTAACCATTGCTTCTAAAAGCAAAAAGGATAGGCTTTTTTTTTTAAGTCAGGCCAGTAAAAAGAATTTATTGGGAAATGGGGGAAAAAAACAGAGCTTGCTGAGAAATGGGAGAGGATGGAGATACACACTGAAATTTGGTGCGGGCTCCTCTAGGCAGAGAGTGCCAGGATAGGCTTTTAATTTTCCTTTAAGGATAGCATTTAGATAGCAGTACTGTTATCAAATAAGCATTTGTTTTAGTCATTTTAAGACCATCTCTTCTGATATTTGAGATTTTCCCTTCCCCATAGTCTGGTATCTTGTTTCTTTTAAAGGTCTTAGTGCCAGGTGTTTTCACTAATAATTGAAGTTTTTTGTTTTTCATGAACGTTATTTATGTTCAAAACACTGGTCTGTTTCATTCTTGTAAAGTTGATAAAAATTGTTGAATTTTTCTTTTCACTATAGGTTACCCTCCTTGGAAGTTTAGCCTGTTACTTTCAGGAAGTTTTGTACTCAGATTCCCACAGTCAGTATTCTGCCAGTGGTGGTATCTCATTTTGTTCAAAGATATATAAATTTTTCTTCTCCCTTTTTTATATTCCCTTTTTTTCTTAGAGCCATTGCTGCTGAGATTGTTCTAAAGGGGCAAAGAGAGGTAAGCCACCCTTGAATATCAATGGGTCATTTTTTTTAAAAGCTATTCTGCCCCTTTTGTTCACTTCTCAATTTAAAAGTATTAAAGCTTAAAAGTTAACATTGTAAGGGCTCTAAATGTCTGGAAACTCCAAAATCCAACACACTCATTTTGTCTTGAGTGTTAGAGTGTGAAGTATCATTCTTTAAACAGAATTAGGAAGGTGTTTTTCATCATGTTTCCTGATGGGGTTGTGTGTATATCTATCTTATAGGTCCACCGTTTATATCAGAGAGCCTTACAGAAGTTACCTCTTTGTGCGTCACTGTGGAAAGATGTAATGCTTTTCATCTTTTATTTCATCTTGAAGTTTTCTTATAAATTTTCTGCATGTACCATATCCATTGATGTGGTGATGCTCAGACTCTAGCTAAATCTTACTTACATGCTTCCCTGTCTTTTACAGCAACTCTTGTTTGAAGCATCAGAAGGAGGTAAAACTGATAACCTGAGAAAACTAGTTTCCAAGTGCCAAGAAATTGGAGTCAGCCTAAATGAGCTCTTAAATTTAAACAGTAACAAAACAGAAAGCAAGAATCACTGAACACTGGGTGCAGTCAGTTCTAAGTCCTTATAATAATTGCCAAAATTATTGAATGATCCTTCAAGATTAGGCTGGTCCCTGGCTAAGGTCTGTGTAAGGCAGACAAGCATTATTGATCATATCAAGTCCCTTACAATATCCTGTCCTCAAAACCGGAAGCAATGAACATGACCCTCATCAGTTGGATAAATGAACTTCCTGTTTGGCCTGCTTCTGGGCCCTGCCAGATTCTCATAACATCATGTACGTAAGTATAGTTCCTCAAAGTGACTGACGTTTATTTTAATTTTGTTTTGTTTTTGTTTTATTTTTTACTTTTCCCCCTTCCTTTATGTTGTGCTATTCCTGGTTCACTTGACACTCTCTGATGCCTGAGAGATTCTTGTTTGGGGTTTAATTTCCAGGGCTGTGTTTACAGTAAAAAGCAGGCAGTCCCTTTTGGTTCTTCCTTTTTAAACCTTTTGAGATTCTTCATTTCAGGATTTAAAACTTAAGCAGTCCATCTTAAGGAAAGTGTAACTGCCATGGCCACAAGTCTGCTAGTTGCACTTGAATGCTCTAACAGGGTTGTTTATTGCCCTTTCTACATTCTGGACTCCTTGCTGAGACTGTTTAACTTGAAGATTAAAGAAACTATTGCAAATGCCAGTGCATCAGAACCTAAGAGTGGTCAAATATTATGTGCAATTTTTTTGTAAAGAAATTTTAATTTATAATAAAGTTTAACAATTTAAAGAACAGTTAATATTTGAACTGCTTTGTATTGAAATACTACTTTGTTAGTATTAAAGTTGTTTATATATAAAATATTTTGAATATAAGTTAACTTTTTAAAAAATGTTGCTGTCTTTATTCACTTTTCACAGTCTGGTGGGAAAGGGTTTAAGTAGGGGGTATTGGATATTCATCATAACTATATCAGTACTTTCTTATACTGAATCTAATTTCCCATAAAAATCCCCAGTGACTTGAATTCATGAGTATATGGACCCTTTTCTGTTTCAAGGACAGTGAATAATGAGATTTATACTACCATTAGTTTTTGAAAGTATCTCCCAACTGTAGTTTGAATGATTTGTTAGTGGCATGCAATCTTAGGTTGAATATCAATCTGACTATACTGCTTCCCCGTCCTTTCAGTCTATACTGAGTTGTTTGTACCTGGCAGGAAAATTGTCAGTGATACATATACTACCACAAATCTTGTCTTATAGCTACATGCAATCCAATAGTTGGAGGCAGAGCAGCAACCCTATGAAATACTAGGCAAAGTTTGTAAAATGCTTACACAAAATAAAAGCATGTTCCAAGGCCTTGATATATATTCTCCAGACAGTGTATCAACAGTTTTATCAAGCAAAAACTATTTTGCCTTTTTTTTTTCAAAGAGTACTTTACATTTTGTACCCAGGGCTCTTAGCACTCAATTTGTTCATAAAACTCCAGTGATACAGCCATGCAAACTATACACTTTTAAAAAAAAGATTCATCCTTCAACTATACGTATACAATTCAATGAATTTTATTATATTTACAGTATTGTACAACCATCACCAGTCTATTTTTTAATTTAAAAAAAAATTTTTTTAATTTTAATTGTGTACATAGGCTACTCTCCCCCCACCATGGCTCCCTCATCTGTTTTTGCTTGTTGTTTGTGCTCATTGTTTTTGCTTATTGCCTGCTCTTTATCTGTTTTTTGTTTGTTTGTTTTTTGTTTTTTTTTTCAGGAGGCACCAGATCCGAACCCTGGGACTTCCCATGTGGGAGGTGGGCACTCGACTGCTTGAGCCACATCCACTCCCTGCTCGTTTGTTTTTGCTCCTGTCTGCTTGTTGTCTTTGCTCATTATCTGCTCATTTTTGTTTGTTTGTTGTTTTGTTTTTTTGCTCATCTGCTTTATTTTTGCTTGATGTTTGCTCATTGTTTGTTTGTCTTCTTTAGGAGGCACTGAGAACCAAACCCAGGACCTCACATGTGGGAGGTGGGCACCCAACTGTTTGAGCCACATCTCCTCCCCCATACTGTACACTATTAACAGTTCTAGGGGGTCACCATTCACATGCCTTCTATAGTCATGCAGGCAGAGGCCCTAGCAATGTTATGCAGCTGTTTCTTTTTGGATCAGTTATCATATTAATATATAAAATTAAGAAGCTATCTTAACAAAGTTACTAATGCTTTAAAGATTCACCCTTCAGTCACCTTTTCTTAATTATTTTACAAACTCAATTCGACCTCCACATAAAGATAATTAAAGCTGATATGGTACTGTAGTAACATGAATATTTAACTGTATGACAAATTCTTTCTTTTGGCAGAGAACTGTCATACAACAAGAAAAGTCTAGTCATTGAGAACTGCAATCCCTTGCATCCTCCCCACACTAGCTTACCTCCCAGTGCCCCCCACCACCCCATACCTCCCTCCCCCAGCAGTTCCTGGCCTGGTGGGGATGTGTGTGTGGACACCAAACAAAAGAGGCATTTTAGGTTGTGAGGTTTTATCTCTGCTAAAGTAAATGGAGTGGCAGGTTGCAGTGTATTTTTATGCTTTTTACTTCATTTTAGAGAACATAACCTAATATTTCTATTTGCCTTTTAACGGAAAGTGGACCTTGTAACATTGTTGTCACTGAATTATCTAAGGCGGTTTGCTTTCAATTAAAGGCCATATAAACCTACATCATAAAGCAAGCAAGAATCTCCAGGTGCAACATATAAGAGCCAAAAGCACCAAAAGTAAGAGAGATGTTTAAGACTGACAGCAAATATAGCGGAACTTTATTGAAGATTGTAGTTCAAATATTTTTTCATGGTTTTTGAAAAGGACCATGTGGCTGGAACACAAAGTAGAGCCAATATTCCTGGTTAAAGCTGTCATGTGTTCACAGTTAAGTCATAATTTCCTTAAGTCTGCTTTCATATCTGTGTTAACAGTAGTCAGTGCAAGAGAAGAATGGGAAAATAAAATTCTGGTGACCTTTCAAGCTTGAGGATTGTGCCTGCAAATTTATCATTGCCTCTCAGTGCAGATATACAGTAATTATTGTACAAAGCATTTTGGAACAAGAGCTGTTTAAGAAAGGGC
The DNA here is from genome assembly GCA_026826555.1 of Tolypeutes matacus. NCBI lineage: Eukaryota > Metazoa > Chordata > Mammalia > Cingulata > Chlamyphoridae > Tolypeutes > Tolypeutes matacus. The sequence goes on along the minus strand of JAKSZT010036119.1, from coordinate 3,431,541 downwards.
AGACTTCTAAGGAATATTTCTGATACTGTTTCTTTTTTTTCCCTCATAATTAGGTCTTTATCTTTCCAAGCTATTCTTAATGTAGCGCTAGAGCTAAGCTGAAAGAGTTTTCCTTTTATTTTTTTTTAGGGCTCTATTCTATATGCCACCAAAAACTCCCCTCATTTTCTGCAGGTGTTCTTTGGTTATGCATTTCACTTTGGGGGATTGGGGTAGTGAACAGCCACCTAAGGACCTGATTCCCCATGTTGCACCCATCCTTCACCACCACTCATATAAACTTCCTCAGGTGTGCAGTACTTTTTGAAGACTACTTAATATCAGTCATAAACAGAAAAAACTTTCTTTTTTTTTTTTTGTCTCACAACTTTGAAGTGAGATAATGGCAAGTTCTGTCTTTCACAGATGGTAATATGGATATAGAATATATCTCCACTGTCTATTTAGTGGCTGTTACAATAGGTACTCCACAACACATTTTGCAGATTCACAGAATCAGGCATATTTTCATTGTAGAATCAATTTGAGCTCTGTGCCTAGGTGTTGTCAATAAAAGATGAAGAAATGGGTACCCGAGGATGCTTACAAGCAGAAGCAGGTAATATGTGTACAAATGAAACATCTCCAAGGGACTCCTACCTTGAATTAGAGGATCTGGGAAATATTCTGGTGGGGAGTGAAGGAGAAAAAATTGAGACTAGTAATATTTTTTAAAATTGTGTAGTTCTACCTAAATGTTATAGAAGGATTTGCACATGTTTAAAAATGGGAATTTTAAAACTCTTCCTAAAAAGCTACTTTAGTTTTTTATTTATTCACAACTGACAATTCATTAAACATGGTGACAGACAAGATATGTATAACTCCATAGCAGCCTCGTCTGTCTGGAAGAGATTTGGCTTGGGGTACCTTGTACTTAGATATTCATATGAGCCTAACAAGCTAGGAGTAATCTTATCAGGCCTCTGTTAAGAGTTTAAACAGCCTTCATGTGGAATGTCTGAATTCAAACTTCCACTTCATGTACCTTTTTTTTTTTTTTTTTTTTTTAATACTTCTTGGGTTCAAGTGAATATAACATTTACTAGCAGAGCACTGTTTCAGTCCCAGACAAGGCTAGAAAGTTATATTCCATTATGCTCTTCAAAGCTCATGTTTATTATATCTATATGGAACTTTTACCAGGAGATGCTCAAAGAGTCTTCAGTGTTTTACACTGACTTTCCAAATGACACATTTTAGCCCAAATACCAGAAATGGTTGCAATCAATTTGGAACTAAAAAGCCCAGGGGGAAAAAAAAAAGTTGGGGAACAAAAAAAATTTCACAAATTTGAGAGTTTTATGTGTTTCCTGATTTCATCATGAAAATGGAAATTACAGAACAGTAAGCTAGTACAATTGGTCTCAAGTAATGTGACTTTGTGCTGAGTACTGATGGGTTTGAATGTTTGTCTCCATTAAAAATAAAACATTGCCTAGAAGACAGTGAATAAAATGTAAGTATGTGAGTCAGTTGCATTACAAATACCGTAAAATAACATGTCTTTTAATTACTTTTATGCAAGACTTAAAATTTTGGAAGCCATCCAAGGTGTAAACAAAATGACTCTTCAGGGGCCATCTTCAATGACTTAAGGAGAAATCTAAATCCAAACATGATAACCATTTGCACAGCAATTTTTTAAAGAGTATACTGCATTTGACCCTTTTTTGGTAACTTGAAAAATGAAGACTGCTTATCAACTCAACCAAAATCAGAGGTGGATTTACAATATTTTTTGGTCATTCAAGCAAATTAAATCTTACAAATATTCTTACCTAGTAATGTCTTAGTAAAGAGAATCATAACCAAAAGCCTAAGGGAGCTGGACCAATTAATTAGGAAGAGTGATAGAGGGGACTGTGAACCGTTTGATTCAATGGGGATAATCAGAGCATCTACTGCCAAGTCCAAAACACTCAGTTTGGCATATAATGCAACCAAATTATGAGACTGTATGTGGTAGATTTGACACTTCATGCTGGTTGAAATGGAGTTACAAAGAAATAGTTTCAGGAAATGGATGTGAATGTATGAGTGATGAAAAACATGTCTCTAGAAAATCTAGTTTTAGCTCCACCACCATGTAATCATGACAGGCTGTTTTATTCCTCTATTTTCTGCATCTATAAAATATGGAAATATGTGCACTTAACCTCAGGGGCGTTGGGAGATATTACATAATAAAAATTATCTTTAAAAATAAGAATTTTTATGATGAGTTTGGGGTCATCTTCCAAATTTTTGTAGTCAAGGAGATGTTTACTTCCTCTAGACAAAGGGTTCTTAACCTTTTTTGTTCCACAGACTCCTTTGCTAGTCAGGTGAAAACTGCAGACCCCTTACTAAGTCCACACTACTGTGTATTATTTATTACACCCACACCAACACATCCCCACAAGAATTTTTTTTTTTTTTATTTCAATTCAAGCTCACAGACCCCTTGTTTAGAACCCCTGCAATCGAGACACAATTTTATTACTGTCAGTTGACGAAGAACGTATGACTCTAGCAGTGCTCAAGCATGAGTTGATGTCTCAACTAAGAAACCCAACAGGAAAATTGCCATGTGAATTTAGTGGTTCATTCCTGGTTTTGCCAAAATAACAGGTAAAATTTTCAATAGTTGGTTTTGACTTAAGGTTTTTAAGCTTTTAAGGATCAATATGAAAATACTGTCTGCTTCCACTTAAAATTTGCTGGATTCTCAGCCTGTTTCCTGGGCTTTTATGGTGTAATGGAATATAAAGATGACCCCTTAGTCCACGACTTTGCTTAATGTTGGATCTAGGAAGAGCATTCATTGCTACTTTTAAGTGCAGAGAGTAGCCAAAATCTAAACCACTATCCACACTTTATTATAATTGCCTGTGAAGGGCATGGCGTTGTTGAAAGATACAAGCTTACTTATCTTTGCAGGCAGAAGGAATGAAATGACCTAATCTGGCAAGAGGACTTGCATAAATTTGCATGGTCACCAAGATGGAAGATAACCCCCAAAATATGCTTTTAAGAGAAGGAAATTGTGTCTTTTAAATAAAGTTATTTTACTTTTTACCCTAATTATACCAAACCTGGCTGAAGCTCTGGTCCCAATGGTGAAGACAAAAATCACAGAATATACAGCAGAGGGCCATTGTTCATTGCGAATCAGACTTCTATATTAGGACTGGCTCAAATGAAAGTAGCGGTGGCTTACACATGATATAATCTCTTAAGTGAAAGTTCAAGTAGACGGACCAGGGTTGACAGGTATGGAACTCCATAATGACAGAAACCTAGGCACCTTCTCTCATTGCTCTTTCCTCTATGTCCTCCTTTCCCAAAATGGTTGCCACATACGATTGTATTGGTCATGTCCTGCACAAGGGTGCATGGGCTAAAGGGCTGGTAGAGGCTGAAATTAAGCCTGTGATCAGCTCATCAAGCCATACACTCTAGAACACTGGTTGAGTCTGCCAGAAGGTAGAGTGGCCTTTTCCTAATCCATATAAAGGAACACCCTGGACCCTAAGTTTTGTGAGGAAGGGAAGTCTTTCTAAATTGCACAGTGGCTCCATGTGGGTCATTTGTTGTCCTGATAACTCAAGCTGTCTCTTCCAGTCCAGCTGTTTTGGTTGCATTCCGTTTAGCAGGAAGGGAAAAGAACAAACCTCTCTTTAAGAGCACCTCCCTGGAGTTAAACAGAACACATCTTTTGCCATATTGTTCAGAATGTAGATGCTTGGCCATACCACAAGGGTGATTGGGAAATGTCTGTGTTTTAGATTGCTATGTGGGCAGCAAAAATTCAAGGACAAAATGGATAATACACATTTTGGGGTACAACTAGGGTAAGCTTGCTCCTCTACCTGACTTGCTCTGATCTCTTTAAAATTATAGTGAACCATTAAAATCCCTTCTAGTTCTATAATTCTGCAATTCTTTAGTTTGAATAGGAAAACAAATCACATTTCCCAGACATAACTGGTCAGCATTAGCTCAGGGATGGGCATTTAATAAAAACTAACACTTTACTGAGGGCTTATTCTATATCGGACACTGTTCTAAGTGCTTGACATTAACTCACTTAAATTCTCACAACAACGCTATGAGATACTTTTACAGATGATGTAACTAAGTCACAGAGAAGTTAAGCAACTCAACCAAATCACAAAAAATAGTAAATAACAAACCCAGGAAGTTGACTCCTGAGTACAAGTCCTTAATTGACACCCTATAACCCCTTAGGTGAATAAAGTCTATCCACTGAGAGGCCATTCTGGGGCTTTTGAGGGAATTATTAGGATAGAGGAGCTTTCAATTTTATGTCATTAAGATAGAATGTAAGCCTGGAACTGCAATAGCTACCTTGCCATTGCACCATTAGAGCCCACTAGGAGTGAGGCCCAAGACAAAGCAGAGAGGCATATTCTTGGTGACAGCACAGAGTATTTGGATTCACTGTGTGAAAACCTGTGTTTTCAGGTATTTAAAATTTTTCATTCTCATTAACTTCCCTCTCCCCCACTCCACCCTTTCAAAACTAATCTCATGGGATTTAGTTTAGGCCCTTGTCCTCTGAAAACCTAACAGATTAACTAAATACAGTTCAACATTTGTGGACCTATACATGAAGAAGGTAATATTATTGATTAATCAGGCCATTTAACACTAAGGAAAAGCAAATGGAGTAAATTCTTACAGGTGCATGAATAAAGCAATTTAAATGGTAACTTTATGTTGAGACCAAGAAATATGGAAAAATGGGCAAAAAGTGGTATAATTAAATATGGAGGGGAGGAGAGGTGCTGAGAAGAGAAGACAGGCACTTCAGGGAGGAAAGTATAGCAATAGTGCTTAAATTCTCTGGGTTCACCTTGGATTCAAATCCTGGGTATATGATCTTGAGCAAATTCACTTAACTCTTCTAGGTCAACATTTCATTTGTAAGATGAAATTCGTATTTATCTCACTTGTGGTTGTGAGGTTAAAATAAGATCATACAGATAAAAGACATAAAACAGAGCCTGGAACATTTTTTTAAAAAGATTTATTTAGGGAGGCGGCTGTGGCTCAGTCAGTGGGGCTTCCGTTTACCATATGGGGGGCCCCGGGTTCGGTTCCCGGGGCCTCCTGGTGGGGGCGGGCCCACCCGCATGGCGTGGTTGGCTGACCCAGTGAGCACAAGCAGCAAAGGGGGGATAAATGAATAAATAAATAAATAAATCTTAAAAAACTAAATAAATAAATAAATAATAAAATAAAAAGATTTATTTATTCTACATGTACTAGATGTGTATTAGAGATACAGCACTAACCTCTGCTATACATCCTCATCAACGCTCTTTAATCTAAAACTTATGCTAAGGAATAATTCTGCCTCCGTAAGATTTAAATCTTTAAGTGCTCCTGAAATTTAAGCAAACATTAATCCCTTTTTTATTCACAGGAGGGTTGTATTAGTTATTTACTGCTGTATAACAAATTACCCCAAAATGTTGCAGCTTAAAACCACAAACATTTGTCATCTCATAATCTTTTTTTTTTTTTTTATAAATATATATGCATATATGTGTATTTGCTTACAAAAATGTTATTTATATATATATATATATATATACATATATTTTAAGAGGTGCTTAGATTACCCAAAATATTACATAGAACCCACTGGGATTCCCATGTTGCTCACCTCCCACACCTCCCACCACATCCCACACAAACATCTCCCACAGTGTGGCCCACCACCCTCAATGGACTTACACATCCTGGAGCCTTGCCACCAACCATAGACCACAGTTCACACTGTAGACCACACTCTCTCCCACTCAGTTCTGAGTGGTGTGTGCTGATTTAAAATGGCCTACATCCGTTGCTACAACAGTACTCAGGATAACCTCCAACTCCCAGAGAAGCCCCTGTATTTCAACTGCTCATCCCCTCCCTACCCCAAAAGTGTCAAGTGGCCACTGGCTCCACCTCATTGTTATAATTTCTTGCATTGCAAGAATCACCATATGTGAGCAAGAGAATACCATCAAGTCCACTCTAGTCCATAGTTCTTCCCCCAATCCAGAGGCGACTGGGATGGTGATGTCCACTCCAACTCCAAGTGAGAGAGGGCTTATATCCCATGGATATGGTGGGTGGGATGATCCTGCCTGCAGATGCAGGCCCTCTCCATTCCCTGGGATGGCCATTTCCCATCGTTGTCTCCTCACCAGGTGACTTGGATGAGTCCATTGAGCTG